>JAULKM010149947.1:0-17372 GCA_032355605.1 Rubia tinctorum | reverse complement strand
GATATGATTGGGACGGGCACAGAAGAAGGAGTATCGCTATTAGGATCAATGAAAGCCGAAACATCAAGGATAGAAACAGGCGAGCCCGAGCCAGAACTAGTGGAGGTGGCAAAGAAGAAATGTGTCTCATCAAAACGAGCATGACGGGTGATGTAGACTCTGCCTGTGGATGAATCAAGATACGAAAACCTTTTTACTGAGAGCTGTAGCTGATAAAAACACAAGGAATGTTGCGGAGATATAACTTGTGATCGGCATATGGTCGCATCATCCAAATGGATGGAAATTCGAGTAAATAAGGTTGTGACCGTAGAGAAGCTTATAAGGAGAAACACCCCAAAGAATAGAAGTAGGTAATCGGTTGAATGTGTAAGCAGTTATCACAAAAGCATCATCCCAATGGGGAATAGGTATATGCGAGTGAAACAACATGGTAATGCCCATTTCAGCGACATGTCTATGTTTGCGTTCCACACGCCCATTCTGCTCCGTAGTGTAAGGACACGAGATCTGATGGTGAATGCCCTTAGTGACAAAATGAGAACGCAATCGAGTATTCAGAAACTTAGTGCCCCTATCACTCTGAAAAAACCTTAATTTTGAACAAAAAATAATTCTCTACCACAACCTCAAAATGTAAATAAGCATTAACAAAATTCGACTTTCGATGAAGTGGATAAAGGCAAGTAAAACGAGAATAATCATCCAAAAATAAGACATAGTATGAAAATCCATTCGAAGATAAAATTGGGGAAGGACCCCACAAGTCACAATGAATCAAATCAAGGACGTGCACAACACGTTTATGGTTCTCAACAAAAGCTAACCGCAGACCCTTCGCTATTTCACAGGGGGCGCAGGTGTGCGGTTTAGGCAAAAAGGAGGAAACTAAAAGGCAAGCTAGACTTCTATAAACTGGAAATAACTGATGTCGGTGTATGACCCAAGCGAGCGTGCTAAATCTCGTAGAATGCCCATCTTTTATTCTACTGCAAATGAGAAAGTGGAGTTTCCTTATCTCTATCCAAAACATATAGACCACCTTCACTGTGATCCCTGCCCACGAATGCCTTGGAAACTTTGTTTTGAATGACAATGTTCCGATCATCAAAGTTGACAAAAACATTTAAATCTTTGGTCAGTTTACTAATAGACAACAAGTTCTTAGTAATCTCAGGTACAACCAGAACATCAAATAAAATCAAATCATCAGAAATCTTAGTCACCAACATGAGAAATTCTAACGGTTGCACCATTACCAACAAAGACATGAGAATTACCAGAATAAAGGGTTACAGTCTCCAAACTAGAAGCGGATGGCGCCATATAACTGGAGGCGCCATAATCGATGTACCAATGTACCAATTGGAGGTGCGACTTGTGGGTTCTAACTGTTCGGATGACTGAAAACTTTCAACGAGATGGGTGGAATCCGAGCGACGGGCTTGAGAACCAGTCTTTGTAAGCATCCTATAAAAAATCGTAACATAGTGATCGGAACGACCACACCAAGTGCAGTGCGGCCGCCCACGTCCAACCTCAGTCGAGAACTGACCAGCGGACCGGCCACCACCACAGTGCCCGCTAGAACGACCCCCCTCTGACAGCGTGTGAACCGTACGCACCTCCACCTCTCGCTGGCCTATGATCCCACGCGTGGCCGGCTTGGGGGTATTCTCCTGTTGTAAACGCGGAAGACCCAGTAGCAGGGGCTGAATGTCCCTGTAAATTTTTCAAAAAAGCTTTGTGGTTCTTTGCAAGTGATAGCACATCATCATATAACAGAATGGGCGATAATTAATTAACGATGCAGAAAAATCCTTAAATTCTATACCAAGAGCAGTTAAGAACCATATAATCTGATCATCATTTGACACAGGAGAACCTATGATAAATAACTGCTAAAAAATATCCTTAAATTTAAGGTGAAGATCATGAACTGTACCAGTCTTACGTATGTCGTGGGCATCAGCTCAAAGACGAAGGATGGTTGAGGCACTATTGTCATGATAAATGGCCTGAAGGCTGTCCCAGATTTCCTTTGACGTTGCGCAGTCAGGAATTTCTGCAAAGCTTCCGGCTTGAGTGAGGAGAAAAGAAGACTGCACACACGTTGATTTTCATCGACCCATTGATCATATTCTGATTTGGCTTGCAGATATGCCTCCATTGGGTTGGCCTTTGCACCACCGCGGGTATGAGTGGCACCGGAGGCCTGAGCATAGGAGAGGGAGGTGGTGCCGCCATGTTCAGGAGGAGTGGGGAGCGGCGGGCATGGGTTAGAGCCATCAAGGAATCCGAACAACTTTTGAGGTTTATGAACATAACCAATCTGACGCTTCCACAAGAGACAATTTGTTGATGACAATTTTATAGTCATTATTTGGAGCAAGGTAGTGTAGGATAATTTTTCTTCAGACATAATGACAGAAGAAAAAATCATGATGAAGATTATGGAGATGAGAAGCAATCGGCCAAAGGGAGAATGGGAGGGGGCGGCCAATCACAGGTGAAAGGGTTTTGGAAAGGTTTGGACCAGGTTTGCTCTGATACCAATATAGAAGATATTTCCCGTAATGATTATCATTAACCATGAAAGAGAATAAATAGAGAGTACAAGAGAGAAGGTAGACCAGTACTAATATAACTCTAGACTAGTCAACAAGATAATAACAAATCTAATCATCTAACTGATTTATTCTAACAACTTCCCCAATCTTGGTTTCTGCTTCTTTTGTATGGTTGTCCAGTTAAATTTGGAAGAACAGTTATTTTGGAGTGGATTAAGGATTTGGATAGTCTTTGTTTTTTTACCCTTCAGTGTGCATGGGTGATTGGAGTAAAATTATCCATATATGACAAAAACGGGCATGAGTAGTGCTGTCAATCTCAGACACGAACCGAGAACCCGACACGGACCGACACGACCGAATTCAACCCGAAATCCGAATCTGACCCGAGAAATATTGACCCGAACCCGCACCCGACACGACCTAATTCAACCCGAAACCCGAATCTGATCCGAGAAATATCGATCCGAACTCGCACCCGACACGACCGAATTCAACCCGAAACCCGAATCTGACCCGAGAAATATCGACCTGAACTCGCACCCGACACGACCGAATTCAACCCGAAACCCGAATTTGACCCGAGAAATATAGACCCGAACCCGTAGCCGACACGACCGAAATCAACCTGAAACCCGAACATGACCCGAGATTTGGGCATGTATTGCTGAAAAGAAGGGTCTCGAAAGTCAACATTGATTACTTGTACACATTTTGGGAAAATTTCACAGTGGCCCAAAATTGTGTTTCCCCAATATCTATTGCTCCATAATACATTATTTTTGTTATTCTTACCTAAATATAAAAATATTAAATAATATATTTTTTGGTGAATTGTGGGAAAGCGCTAGTAAATGTTCTAGAGTTGATTACATATAAATAAGGAAGAGAAATCGGAAAGGATTACAGATATGTTCTTGTGCCCGATCGATGATAAATATTCCGTTACGGATTTGGAAAATAAAATGGGGATGTATAGGGAAGCACCACATTCGAGCGGATTTCATTTTGGAGTTACGAGTAAATTTATTACTTTTTGCACTTAGCTCCCTCCAAGAAATTTGGAATTGTCGAATTAAGAAATTGGCGACAACAAAATTCAATTGAATAATATATAATTGCGACTTTGGGATTTGGGCATGTATGGGTGAATGTAAGGGCCTCAAAAATCAACATTGATTACTTGTACACAATTTTGAAAAATTACACCGTGGCTAAAATTGTGTTTCCCCAATATCCATTGCTCCAAAATACATGATTTTTGTTATTCAAACATTTATATTATTATTTATATTAGGAAAATAAATGTTGATCATTGATAAATTTAACTCAACCTAGTTATAGTTAAAGTCATCAAATGAAGTGAACGATTTTTAAAGTTAAGAAAAAAGTAATTTAGCTTAGAGCGGCTGCGTGCAGCTGCGCCAATCTCATGATATCTTTGGCCAAAATATAAAAAGTTTTTGGCGAATTGTTTTTTTAAATTTTGGATGGAAGAATAAAATTTTAAAATATTTAACACCGGTTTTGGCCCTTTTTTTAAAAAACCGATGCTAATTTTTTAAAACTCTGTGGTTAACCGTTAATAAGTTAAAGTCAAATATTTTTATTTGTATTATATATACTAAATCAATTAAGTATTGGACGTTAATTTGTTAATGTCAAACATATATATTCTTATTTATATATATTAGGTCAGTAAAGGTTGATCATTGATTAATTTAAAAAAGCTCAGTTATTAGTTAAATTCAACAAAAGAAGTGAACGATTTTGAAAGTCTTGAAATTTTTGGCAATTGTTTTGAATTGTTTGGTGGGAATTTTTAAATTAACACCAATTTTTTGAAAACAGGTATTAAATTAGCACCGGTGTTTTTTAAAAATCAACACCGATTTTGAATTTTTTTAAATTTTGGCCAAAATTTAAAAACTCTATTGGCGGGAAAATTGAATTTTAAAATTTTTAGCGCCGTTTTTTTAATTAAGACCAGTTTATTGAAAAACGGTGTTAAATTAGCACCATTTTTTTAAAAAAATTAACACCGATTTTCAAAACATCGGAGCTAATTTATTTGGAGCACTGAATTTCAAAAACCGGTGCCAAAAAATTGGTGTCATAGGTGTGTCTCTGTGGTAGTGCTTTTTTAAATAAAGATTAAATTTTTGGGCCCCTCAAAGAGCCTTGATTCTGCAAATTGTTGATCTTGATTGAACTGAAATTGGGGTTTTCTGAGTTTATATTTTATCTTATTTTTTTTTAATTTGAGGTGAAAATGGAGAAAAATCTGTTAATTTAGCTGATGTGGAGCTGATGAAGAATGAACCAACTTAAACCAATGCAGTAAAAGATGAAGAATTGCCCCAGTCACATTTGTGTAATAAGGTGTTATTTTTTATCTATACTGAACTAGCACACATCATGTTTGTATAATTGCTTTTTCTTAGATGGGGTTTCTGGGAATTTTGAATATTATTTAAATACCAGTTTCACTGTGAACATTTGAGTCTCATGAAGAGGTTGTTCATATATGGGGATATGTTGATATGGATGTCTATTTGGTTAACTTATATCAATCGATGTTGGAATTTTAATCATGGTAGAAGATTAATATAAGGAGACAATGCTGTCAAAATTTTGAGCCAATGTGAATAGATGCAAGGACATATATTATGTTGAATAATAGATTGATAAAAGCAGGGAATGACAAATTACTCTTAAGTTAGCCTAAAATGAAAAGTGGTAAGCTTTGCTAATTTAATCCCAGAGAAATTAGAGCATGATAATCGCTTACTCTGATTTGTACATTTTGCACTAGAACCTCACATACACATTATGACGAGTCAATGTTTGTGCATTTTGCACAAAAATGTTTACATCGTTTCATTTTCATGCTTGCAGATTATGAGGTTATAGCTATTTTGTGGGTTTTATGGTTAGATTAGTTAGTTTTTGGTTCCTACTACAAACTCCTACTTCATTTTGGTCTCTAAATTTGAAGCATAGTTTAAGGTATATCAACTGGTTTTTTTGGTCTTTTCAAGCTGCAACAACACTCAATACTCATGAGTGCTTCCATCCACAATCACGGTCTTCATTGTTCACATGGAAAGGAATTCAAAGTACATTTGAGCAGCAAAAGTTAGCATCTAACGTTGCAAAATTCTTGAAGGTATGCATTTTACGACAGTTACTGAATCCAAGATTGAATCTAAATTATCATTTGAAGGTTATAGTCGTCGTACAATTTAACTCTACATCCTTTTGATATGGACATCATTCAAAAATCTGTAAAATCTGTATGGATATTATTTGCAGGGGTTAACGATGGACATGGAAGGCTAGAGACTTCCCAATTCATCAATATGACTCTTTAATAAATTTCAAGAATATGCCCTCTTTTTCTCACCTATAAATGTGTGTTAGACCAGGATTTGTGATCATTATTTTCTATTCCGTTCATAATAATCCATGTTTCGTTAGCTAAATTGTTCTTGATGGTGTTTTTTTTGGTTTAATCAATGAGACTGTTTTCTTGAATTTGAAGACTATAAACTCCTTTTCTCATCTATTAATGTGTGTTTATTTCATTCAAGATTCTCGTTACTTTATCTTTTCTGCACATATAAGTAGTATGCCGATAGAGCAAAAATATTCAGTTATAACTTTCAAAATTTTAAGGATGCGTTAGCATGAATTTGGCTTTAATGAAGTTTGTTTAAAATTGGATTTAAGTTCTTCAATATAATTGAATATAGTGTTAGTTAATGTAATATAAGTGCCATCATCACAAGGTTCTGCCTTCAACTTCTGTTCTTTGGATAGTCATTCTCATCTTCATACTTATTTTACTCATATTTATCATCTTGTTAGTAATAATGCTTAATGTCCTGCCCAGGTTGTTGCTATTTTATTGGTGTTTAGTGAGACTCTCTACCAGGATTGCTATATTAGATGATAACTTCCAACCATGAAAGGTCTCGGCTCTATAAATGACCAAGTAGTTTCTTAGAAGGACTTACCGATTAGTAGTGATATTGAGACTACCAAAATTGTAGCTTATTTATCCAATAGAGTTGCTTCTTTAAAATTTTGGGTTATTTTGCCCCTTCTCAGGACGCAGTCGTGCGCCCGCGTTTGGTGAAAGGGCATTTTTTTAATCCTTCAAAATTTTTGACACTGGCTTTTGATATATGGTGCCTAAAAATAAGCGGTGCCAAATTATCACTGATTTTTCAGAACCAGTGCTAAATATTAACTGATGAAAAATTAACACCGATTTAAAAAACTGGTGCTAACAAAAAAACTGGTGCTAATAAAAAACCTGTGCTAAATTAACGCCGTTTTTAAAAAAATTGGTGAAACCATTTCACCCCCTACTTAGGCACCAGTTATTTAGACCCCAAAAAAACTGGTGCTAGCCTTCCAAAAAATCGGTGCTGGAGGGGGTTTCCCGTGATAGTTATTTAAGTTAAAGTTGGAGGAAGAATCCCTACCTAAAGGATTCACAACTACAACTGGAGATCTTGGTAGCACTGAACTACCTTCATGAGATGTAGGATATCGTGGCATGAATCTTGAGCTTTATGTACTTCTATAGTAGTTACTGCCAGGCATTAACACATTTCTTGGGCCAAATGTGCTTGGGGTACCACTAGGCGATGGATGGAAATTTCTATCACGTGCAACATTCATCGGTGATAAGCGACTATACTGTCCTGGATAACCACAAGCCTTGTCCATGAGAGGGTGGAAATAATGCAAGTGAAATGGATCCGAAAAGAAGGGGTGAACCATAAGCCCTTGATCACCACAAAACTTGTTATAGATTTCCAAATGACTCATTTGTTGGCTGTTTTCAGTTGCTAAAACACCTGTATTGTGATAGCTAAAGCTTTGTCCAGAACTGACACCCAAATGCACATGGATGCTTGGCTGCGATGGATATCTAGCTACACAAGTTTGAAAGAAATGTATTTTTGATTTTTTTTCTTGGCTTTCAAGCAGAACTAACTATCAAGTAGAATATCATGAAACTCATTTCCCTATAAAAATATTTAAAATAGCATTTTAATGTGTCATAGTGTGATGGAGTTTGGGATTCTGGGAGCAGAAGGTGAGACATATAGCCTTTGTAATGAAGAAAAAGAATCATTGTAGCACCTAATTTATAAACTTAAATATACAGTCCAGGTTCAGGAAGAGCTGAAAGTTAAAAGATTTAAGAGTTTAAGATTGATGAAGAAAGGATGGTACCATCCGGCAAAGTGAGAGGAAACAAGAAAATAGTGATTGCAGCGGCTGCTTTATACCAGGTGTGGATGGAAGGAAATGGCAGAATTTTTTCGTAGCTGGAAAACAAGCCAGAGGTGTTAGTTCATCAGATCAGAACGAAGGAGGAATGGACGAATAGAATCTACAGGAAGAAATTGCATAATATGATTGAGGAAGCAATGGAAATCTCAGTTTGAAATGAAGGAAAATAAGGATAGGGAGTAAAATTGGGTTGTAAAAATTTTTAACTGGAATGTAGAGGCAAGAAATGGGGCAAGAGTGATGGCCTAAACTTTTTAACTTTTGAGTTTCTTTGATTTATATAAGAGAACATTTCATAAAAAATTGCTCATAGTGTGCACAAAAAAATCATTAGCATAGATATGACACTTAATTGGATTAACAATACTTAAGTTGAATAAAATATTCAAGAATTAGTGAATATTATATAACTAAATTATTACCATACAATTCTCAATAATTCTTGATAATTTTCAAACACTCAACTTACAAAGAAAACATGTGCTCATATTGTGCAACAAACTCAAGATGGCCTCACTAAGAAACCTCATATCATCCAGAATATTTACTTTAAGAAAGATTTAAAATATAAAACAATAATAAGCAATTTTGATCTTAAGAGGAATACAATTTTCCATCAAATTGCATTCACATAAAAGTGTAATTATGGAAACATAGCATACAATATAAAACATCAATGTTTTTATGTGTGTGTTATCAAATGCATGAACTATTAATAATTTATGACTTTTAATTAGGCTAAAAATTTGCATTCAACACATATTCCAAGTCCGGGATATGTTTAGAAAGGCAGTTATTCTTAAAAGAATTGAATATCCCGCATTAGTTTGAACTGTTCCTAGAATGGTATATTTGATAGCTTTTTATGGAGCCAAATAAGAAGATGAAATACTGATGGGAAAGCTTCATTATAAATCGGTGTTCCTGCAACTCGATAACAAGACATACTTCGAGATGAAGGAATGTATCTTAGAATCGATGAAAAGTCTGCATAAAGAAGTGAGGGAGTGGTTACATGGCTTCTATGAAGAAGATCAGAAAGGGAGACCGACATCAGTTTGGTATTATGTTTTTTATCGACGAAGCTACTCTAAAAAAAGTAAAAACTGCATGGGGTTTCCAAGGATTGTGGGTGATATTCTTCTTAGAATTAAATCAACCTATAAATCCTAGGTTCTGCACATATTGATATCACACAAGTTTGAAACTCATTTCATTATATGAAATATTGAAAAAGCCATTTTAGTGTCTGAAAGTGTGATCACAAAAAAAGAATAAAATTAATAGCATAGAATTGGCCCGTGAAGTTAAATAAAATTATCATAAAATAGTGAAAATTCAATTACAATGTTATTACCCCACAATTCTCACTGATTCTTGATAGTTTTAAAGACTTAACTAGCAAAGTAGTCATGTGCTCATATCGTGAAAAAACTCAAGACAACATCACTAAGAAATCTCACATCATGAGAATTTTTACTCAAGAATGGTTTAAAACTTAAAACAATAATAAGCAAGCTTGATCTTAAGAGGAACACAATTTTCCATCCAATTGCCTTCACGAGAAATTGTAATTATGGAAACATAGCACACATTATAATACATGACTGTTTTTATGTGTGTGTTTTACCAAATTTATGAACTATTAATAATTTATGAATTTTAATTAGGCTCAACATTTGCATTCAACATATATTCCATGTTCGGGATCTGTTTAGAAAGACAATTATTCTTAAAATTAATAATATCCAGCATTAGTTTGAACTATTAATATAATGGTATCATTGAGCTTATTATGAAGCCAAATAAGAAGATGAAATACTGATAGGAAAACTTCACTACAAATTGGTGTACCTGCAGCGCGATAACAAGACATACTTCAAGATGAAGGAATGTATCTTAGAATCAAGAAAAAACTGCATAAAAAAGTGAAGGAGTGGTTACATAGCTGCTAGGAAGTTGATCAGAAAGAGAGACTAGCATTTGTATAGTACTATGTTATATGTTATTTCAACCCAAGCTACTCGAAAAAAGTGAAAACTGAGCATTTAATCAACTCATAAATTCAAGGTTTTGCACATATTGAGATCACATAAGTTTGAAAATAAATGTATTTTTGATGTTTATTTCTTGGATTTCAAGCAAAACAAACTAGAATGCAGAATATCATGAAACTAATTTCTTCATAAAATATATTGAAAATGGCATTTTTAATGTCTAATAGTGTGATCTCAAAAAAAAATTAATCGCACAGAATTGGCACATGATCGGATTAGGCATAATTAAGTTGAATAAAATTGTCAGAAAGCAATGACAATTCAATTACTATACTATTACCCCATAATTCTCAATTATTTTTGATAGTTTTCAAAGATTTAAAGCAGATTCAGTAAGAGATCTCACATCATGTAAAATATTTACTTAAAGAAATTTTTAAAACTTAAAACAATAATAAGCAAGCTCGATTTTATATCACAATCATTCAATATTTTGAGCAAGCTCAATCTTATATAAGCTTAAACTTTTCAGCATTAAATCATCTCATAAATCCCATGTTTCGCACATTTTTAGATCACACAAGTTTGACAATAAATGTATTTTTGATGTTTTTTTTACTTTCAAGACAAATAAACTAAAATGTCTAATATCTTGAAACTCGTTTCCATGTGTAAATTATTAAATAATTTATTTATATGTCTCATAGTGTGCACACACAAAAAAACCATTAGCACTGATTTGCCACGTGGTAGGATTAACAATAAATAAGCTGAATAAAATTGTCATGAAACAGTGAAAATTCTATTATTAAATTATTACCCCACAATTACTAAAATAATTCTTGGCTTTCAAGACTAGGTAACTAAAATGTCGAATATCAAAAGCTCATTTCCATATATAAAATATTGAATATGGAATTTTTATGTCTCATAGTGTGCACACTTCAAAAAAATCATTAGCATTGAATTGGTACGTGATCGAACTAACAATCATTAAGTTGAATATAATTGTACGGACATAGTGAAAATTCAATTACTAATTTATTACCCCACAATTCTTAACGATTCTTGATATTTTTCAAGGACTTAAAAAGCAAAGGAGTCATGTGCTCATATCATGCAACAACCTCAAGACAGTCTCAGTAAGAAATCTCACATCATACAAAATATTTACTTCGATAAAGGTTTAAAACATAAAACAATATGAAAAAAGAAGCATGATCTTAAGAGGGATGTTGTACCCATAAGTTAGGATCTGTCAACAGGGAAGTGGTACTCTCTGAATGATTAGAGAGGTAAGGTTTTCCCAAAAGTAAGGATCTGCCGGGGGGCAAGCCTTAAGTTAGCAAGTCAGGGAAGTCGGTGATTGAAGTTAAAGTTGGAGGAAAAATATCCCCAGGTAGATGTTTGAAATCTAGAGAAGACACTCATTTATCAGTGGCGTAGATTTTCACGTGGCTATGCATTGCCATACGATCAGAAGAAATGCTCCCCAAAAATACACCCTAGGATTGCGAGGAGAAGGTGGAATTGGAATTTCTCAATGATTCTTGATAGTTTTCAAAGACTTAACTAGCAAAGTATTCATGCGCTCATATCGTGCAAAACAATCAAGACTGATTCAGTATGAAATCTCACATCATGCTGAATATATAATTAAAGAAAGTTTAAAACTTAAAATAATAATAAGCAAGCTCGATCTTATATAAAAATAATTTAATCTTTTGAGCAATCTTGATCTTATATCAGCTTAAACTTTTGCCCATTAAATTATCTCATAAATCCCAGGTTTTGCACATTTTGAGATCACACAAGTTTCAAAACAAATGTATGTTTGATGTATTGTTCTTGGCTTTCAAGACAAATTAACTACAATGTCGAATATCATTAAACTCGTTTCCATGTATAACATATTGGATATTGCATTTTTATGTCTCATACAGTGAACACACAAAAGAAACCATTACCAAAGAATTGGCACATTATCAAATTATCAATAGTTAAGTTGAATATAACTGTTAGAAAACAGTGAATATTTGATTTATAAATTATTAACCCACAATTGCCGAAAAATATTCTTGGCTTTCAAGACAAGGTAACTAAAATGTTGAGCTCGTTTCCTTATTTAAAATATTAAATATGGCATTTTTATATCTCATAGATTGCACAACCCAAAAAAACCATTAGCACAGAATTGACACGTGATCAAATAAACAATAATTAAGTTGAATAAAATTGTCAGGAAACATTGAAAATTCAATAACTAAATTATTACCACAAAATTCTCAAAACATCTAGATATTTTTCAAGGAATTAAGCAACAAAGTAGTCATGTACTCATATTGTGCAACAAACTCAAGAAAGCCTCAGTAATAAATTTCACATCATGCAGAACACTTACTTCAAAAAAGGTTTAAAACATAAAACAATAAAAAGCAACCGTGATCTTAATGGTGAAGTTTTACCCAAAGGTTAGGATCGGTTGAGACGAAACTTAAAAAAATAATAAAAAGCTTGATCTTACATCAGAATCATTTAATCTTTTGAGCAATCTTGATCTTATATCAGCTTAAAGTTTTAAGTATTAAATTATCTAAATCCCAAGTTTTGCACCTTTTGAGATCACACAAGTTTGAAAAGAAATGTATTTTTGATGTACTGTTCTTGACTTTCAAGAAAAATTAACTAAAATGTCGAATATCATGAAACTCGTTTCCATGTATAAAGTATTTAATATTGCATTTTTGTGTCTCATAGAGTGCACTCACAAAAGAAACCATTAGCACAAAATTTGCACGTAATCAAACTAACAATGATTAAGTTGAATATAATTGTATGAAAATGAATATTCGATTACTAAATTATTACACCACAATTACTATAAAACAATCTTGCCTTTTAAGTCAAAGTAACTAAAATGTCGAATATCCTGAAATTCATTTTCATATATAAAATATTGAATATGACATTTTTATGTTTCAAGTTTGTACACATAAAAAACCCAAAAATTAAGAATTGGCACGTGATCGAATGAACAATAATTAAATTGAAAAAAATTGTCATGAAACATTGAAAATTCAATTACTAAATTATTACCCCAAAATTCTCAAAAATTCTTGATATTTTTCGTAATTAACAAGAAAAGTAGACATGTGCTTATATTGTGCAACAAACTCAAGTAGTAAGAAATGTCCCATCATGCAGAATATTTACTTCAATAAAGGTTTAAAATATGAAACAATATAAAGTATCTGTGATCTTAAGAGGGAAGTTGTACCCAAAAGTTAGGATATGTTAAGAGGGAAGATGTACCCTCTGGATGAGTAGGGAGAAATTTTTTAACCAAAAGTAAGGATCTGTCAGGGGTGAGCCTTGAGGCAGATGGTCGGGGAAGTCGGTGATTTAAATTAAAGTTGGAGGAAAAATACTCCCTGGTAGAGGTTTGATATATGAGATTGACTAAGGCTGCATTTGAGACTTCTATGCTGAAAGTTGCACTGCCACTGTGATCCAAAACCATGGTTATATCATATCTTCAAGTCCATAGCCCATCACCATCAAGAAATATAATAATTGATCTGCAACTGCACGATCCAAGGGTGGTCTGAAATCCTTAGAAGACACCCATTTACCAGTGGCTAAGATTCTCACGTAGCTCTCAATTACCATACAATCCAAAGAAAGGCTCCACAGAAAATTAACCCTATAATTGCAGGGAGAAGGTTGAATTGGAATTGGAATTTCTCAAGGATTTTTGATAGTTTTCAAAGACTTAAATAGCAAAGTATTCATGTGCCATATGCAAAAAACTAAAGACTGACTTAGTAAGAAATATCACATAATGCAGAATATTTAGTTATAGAAAGTTTTTAAACTTAAAACAATAATAAGCAAGCTTGATCTTATATCAAAATCATTTAATCCTTTGAGCAAGCTTGATCTTATATCAGCTTAAATTTTTAGCATTAAATCATCTCATAAACCCCAGGTTTTGTACCTTTTGAGATCACACAAGTTTGAAAAGAAAAGTATTCTAGATGTATTGTTCTTTGCTTTCTTCGAATATCAAGAAACTCGTCTCCATGTATAAAACATTGAATATTGCATTTTTATGTCTCATAGAGTACACACACAAAAGAAACCATTAGCACATAATTGGCACGTAATCAAATTAACAATAACTAAGTTGAATATAATTGTCAGAAAATAGTGAAAATTCAAATAATAAATTATTACCACACAATTACTCAAAAATATTCTTAGCTTTCAAGACAAGGTAACTAAAATGTCGAGCTCGTGTCCATATATAAAATTTTGAATATGTTATTTTTATGTATCATAGTGTGCACAACCCAAAAAAGCATTAGAACAGAATTGACCCGTGATTTAATTAACAATAACTAAGTAGAATATAATTATCAGGAAACATTGAAAATTCAATTACTAAATTATTACCCACAATTTTAAAAAATTCTTGATATTTTTCAAGGAATTAACAAGCAAAGTAGTTATGTGCTCATATCGTACAACAAACTCAAGATAGCCTCAGTAAGAAATCCCACATCATGCAAAAATATTTACTTCAATAAAGGTTCAAAACATAAAATAAATAAAAAGCAAGCATGATCTTAAAAGGGAAGTTGTATCCAAAAGTTAGGATCTGTTGAGAGGGAACATGTACCCTCTGGATAAGTAGAGAGCAAAGTTGTCCCCAAAAGTAAGGATCTATCAGGGGTGGGCCTTGAGGCAGTAGGTCGGGGAAGTCGATGATTTAAATTAAAGTTGGAGGAAATATTCCCCCAGGTAGAGGTATGATACGTGAGATTTCCCAAGGTTGTGTATGAGCCTTCCATGCTGGAAAGTGCACTACCACTGTGATGGAAACCATGGCTATATCATCTCTTTCAAGTTCATGGACCCTCAACCTCAGTAAATATCCCAACTAATTCTCAACTGCACGATCTAAGTATGGTCTGAAATCCTTAGAAAAAAACCAATCTACCAGTGGCGTAGATTCTCACGGGGCTTTCTTTTGCCATACTATTCAAATAAAAGATCCATAGAAACTAACCCTGGGATTGTAAGGAGATGGTGGAATTGGAAGTGAATTTCTCAAAGATTCTTGATGGTTTTGAAAGACTTAACTAGCAAAGAATTCATGTGCTCATATCGTGCAAAAAAAAAACTAAAGTGAGATTCAGTAAGAAATATCACATCATGGAGAATATTTACTTTAAGAAAGTTTGAAAACTTAAAACAATAATAGGCAAGCTTGATCTTACATCAAAATCATTTAATCTTTTGAGCAAGCTTGATCTTATATCAGCTTAAACTTTTGAGCATTAAATTATCTAATAAATCCGAGGTTTTGCACATTTTTAAATCACACAAGTTTGAAAAGAAATGTATTTTTGATGTACTATTCTTGGCTTTCAAGAAAAATTAACTAAAATGCATAGTATCATGAAACTCGTTTCCATGTATAAAATACTGAATATTTCATTTTTATGTCTCATAGATTGCACACAAAAATACCATTTGCGCAAAATTGGCACTTGATCGAATTAAAAATGATTAAGTTGAATATAATTGTCAGGAAACATAGAAAATTCAATAACTAAATTATTACCCCGAGATTATAAAAAAAATCTTGATATTTTTCAAGGACTTAAGAAGCAATGTAGTCATGTGCTCATATTGTGCAACAAACTCAAGAAAGCCGCAGTAAGAAATCTCACATCATGCGGAACACTTACTCCAAAAAAGGTTTGAAACATAAAACAATAAAAAACAACAGTGATCTTAAGGGCTCAGTTGTATCCAAAGGTTTTGATCAGTTGAGACAAAAGATGTACTCTCCAGATGTTTGGAGAAGGAAGTTATTCCAAAAATTAAGGATCTTCCTGGGGCGACACTTGAGGTTCTAGGTCGGGGGAGTCGGTGATTTAAATTAAAGTTGGAGGAAAAATATCCCAAGGTAGTGGTTTGATACATGAGATCGCCAAATGTTGCATATGAGACTTCTATGTTGTAAGGTGCGCTACCACTGCGATATGAAACCTTGGCTATATCATCTTTTTTTAGTCCATGGCCCCTCACCCTCAGATAATATCCCAACTGATCCGCAATTGCACAACCCAAGGGTGGTCTGAAATCCTTAGAAGAAACCTATTTACCTATGGCGCAGATTCTCACATGGTTCTATATTGTCATACAATCCGAAGTAATGCTCCCCAGAAACTTAACCCTGGGATTGCGAGGAGAAGGTGGAATTGGAATTGAAATTTCTCAAGGATTCTTAATAGTTTTCAAAGACTTGAATAGCAAAGTATTCATGTGCGCATATCATGCAAAATACTGAACACTGATTCAGTAAGAATTCTCACATCATGCATAATATTTAATTAAAGAAAGTTTTAAACCTTAAAACAATAATAAGCAAGCTTGGTCTTATATAAGAATTATTTAATCTTTTGAACAAGGTTGATCTTTTACCAGCTTAAGCTTTTGAGCATTAAATCATCTCATAATCCCAGGTTTTGCAGCTTTTGAGATCACACAAGTTTGAAAAGAAACATATTCTTGATGTATTGTTCTTTGCTTTCAGGACAAATTACTAAATTGTCGAATATCAAGATACTCGTTTCCATGTACAAAACATTGAATATTGCATTTTTATGTCTCATAGAGAACACATACACAATAAACCATTAGCACAGAATTGGCACCTAATCAAATTAACAATAATTAAGTTGAATATAATTGTCAAAAAGTAGTGAAAATTTGATTAATAAATTATTACCCTACAATTACTGAAAAATATTCATGGCTTTCAAGACAAGGTAACTAAAATGTCGAGCTCGTGTCAATATATAAATTTTGAATATGTTATTTTTATGTCTCATAGTATGCACAATCCAAAAAAAACCATTAGAACAGAATTGACACGTGATTGAATTAACAATAATTAAGTAGAATATAATTATCAGGAAACATTGAAAAATCAATTATAAATTATTACCCACAATTTTTTTTAAAATATTTATATTTTCAAGGAAATATAAGCAAAGTAGTCATGTGCTCATATCCTGCACCAAACTCACGATAGCCTCAGTAAGAAATCCCACATCATGCAAAATATTACTTCGATAAAGGTTAAAAACATAATATCAATAAAAAGCAAGCATGATTTTAAGAGGAAAGTGGTACCCAAAAGTTATATCTGCTTAAACTCATATCATGCGGAACACTTACTTCAAGAAAGGTTTAAAACATAAAACAATAAAAAGCAATCGTGATCTTAAGGGCTAAGTTTTATCGACAGGTTTAGATCGGTTTAGACGGAAGATGTACCCTCCAGATGAGTAGAGAGGGAAGTTATACCCAAAATTAAGGATCTTCCATGCTGGAAGGTGCGCTACCACTGTGATTCGAAACAATGGCTATATCATATTTTTCAAGTCCATGGCCCCTCACCCTCTGAAAAATAACC
>JAULKM010149928.1:0-17378 GCA_032355605.1 Rubia tinctorum | reverse complement strand
GCTGGATTATGGTAACACCTTCAGGTCCTACCCACAACTGGCGTTGACCAAAGGGTCCTGGATCTGGGGTGTTACAATTCGCCTTTTCCGAGAGTGGTTGCTTATAAAGGAGATGGTGTAGCTATCTTATGGGTGTTGTTGGTATCTATACCACAAGCACCCCCCACCCCACGACAAAGTTATAAGTTATAATGGGAAAAGTCTTGTGATGCTATTTTGGGTGAAATGAAAAATGTAATTTTTTTACTATTTCAGGGGAAAATATATGTTATTTTGAATTGATGAGAAATGGAATATTGTGTGTGAAGTTTAGCGTGACTTCATGGGTAGAGGAAAATGTATATGATAAGTTTTATTTAAATTGTTTTTTTACAATGATCTAGTAATATTCCCTTATCTTCGGGAGTGGGTAGCATTTTCCCAAAAATTGAGGAGAGGCATTTTCCCGGGAAGTGGGTGGCGGGCTTATGGGTGAAATGAAATGCATAGTAATCATTCTTGGGAGAGTTTAACATGTCACATCTCCTAATCATAACTGACAAAGTTATTAATTGCCTTGAAAATGTTCGTGTTCAAAAATTTATCTTTATCATTTTGGTCTTTGTAGTTCTTTTATAAAAGCTTAAAGCGTGCTATAAAGACTTGCCTTTTTTCCTTTGTTTTCAAGAGCATAATCATATTTTGGGAGACTGTTCATTAGTCCTCTAATTAGTAGAAAATACTTACTCTTTCTCTCTTACTATTTTTTAAACATGGTGACTGTGGGATCTGAGTCTTCATCATCCATTGCCCAACCTATTTTGGGTGGTGGTGAGAGGATTGATAGTGTTGTTATTGTGCCTTTTGATAAGCAATCACTGAAGTTACGGAAGTATAAAAAAGAGAGAAGGATTGTGAGGGTGCTTGCTGTTTATTTGGTCAATATCGAAAAGCCTAAGGGAAAGTGGGGTTGTTACTCTTTATCTTGTGGCTTAGTCTTTGGATTATGTGCTTCATGGTTTTTAATAAAGTATAGTGTAATTGCAGGGATGACACTATCAAAAATAATAATCACAACACTAGTTACTGGTGGTAGAGGAACTGAGGGTCGTTATGATGAGGCCATGCAACTAAACCATTGGTATCGTAGGAGACAGTGTGATGATGGCAAGGCAATCGAGAGATAGATGTGGTAGAAACGCGGATCCTTTGTGATGAGAATGATAAGGTGAACGATGTATTACGTGTACATTTGTTAGAATTGAGGAATAAGAGGCATGTTCATCCCAAATACCCTTACATTTTGGTGAAAACGTTAATGAAGACTTGGGGTTTTTATAATTTCTTCGGTGACATGTATGCAAAAATTACCAACGTGGGGTTGTGCAGAGCTTGGGAAAGTATCCATGCCAAGAATCCAAACTTGGATATTCTTGTGTTGGAGGACTCTGACACCGTAGATGGGGCTCTAGATAATGTCAAGTGAGCATTAGACGAGGTTTTTTCCCAGAAGGTTGTGGATGATGGTCATCCTTTCCCCCTCGTTGAAGAGTTAGGGAAGATGAAATCGATGTCCTCAATGAGCGAGCTCAAAGAATGCGTGGTGGATCGATATAATCCAGAGGAGGTTAGTGAAGAGAGAAGTAGGGCTAATATAGAGGTTGATATTCTACGTGATCCGCTTAAACCAGCTAGCACATTTGGCTATACATGCAATGTGAAGAAAGGCAATGACGATCCTAGCTATCCACCCAATGACTATGGTAGTGTTATAGGTAATGACTAGGATGGGTAGTGTGTGGAAAGATGTCATTTGATGTACTTTATGTTGACTGATGGGTGAAGGTTTTTAAATATTTGTTTTTGTTTTAAATTTTTGCATTTTTTGTTAGTTAATTAGGTTAATTATAGGTTGATGAGTTGGTGCGTGGGTGCTTATACTTTTAATATTTCGAATTAAAGTGAATTGGTAGATAGTGTGGCCGTAATGGGAGAGTTAGTGAATTAAAGTCGTTGTTTCTGGATGGATAGTTGATATCCTATGATTGGGTCGTTGCTCGGCGAGTGAGACCTAATGAATGTGTACTTAGTGGGGGAGTAGTAAATACTGATCAGGAAGCCTAGGGTTTGAATGGTTCTCTTTCGATTGTTGTTTACGTATACTAAGGCATAAACACCATTTGGATGTGTAGCTAGGGTAAAGTTCTGATTGTTTATTTTTTCGGAATGTTGAAAGGGTGATCGTGTGGTTTGTGTGATAACTTTTATTAGTATTCTTAGTAATTTGATTGTATTATCTGGTGGTGTCTATGTTGTTATTGTGTTTTTCCAATAGTGTGTTAAATATGCAAATTGTAATCTTAGAGCTAGAGATTGTTTTTGGGGATGGTGATCAAACTATATATGTTTGACCGAGGTTGATGTTGTCTAAGAGCCCTTAAGTGTAGTTATATTTTTAGTGATTTTCCCCACTTTTTAGCTTTTCGCAAATAATGTAAGAAAGGTAGCCCTGCAATGAGAAGTCTGGTGATTCTCTACTTGTGTCACTGACTGGTTTTTTCCAGGCATATGCAAAACATTGGTGATCGTCCCGTATTTCCTGCAGAACGTGGGTGTCTTTGTTACTAGTAGAGTCGGTGGATGATTTGCCTACTTGTGTCACTCCGGTATGCAGAGAGGGTTGTAATGGGAAGTGGTTTCTTTGTGTAACTATGAGGGAGATAAGTGACGTTCCTTTAAGGGGAAAGCTTTTGAGGTGTAAGTTGGTTTGTGTGTTTGTGTTTTTGGTCAATGTTTATAGGGGCTGATATATAATTGATTTTTTGAGCCTAAGGTGTGGTGGGCTTTTGGATGGATTGGAATACCACATGGGCAAAGTATTTAATGTAGGATATCCCGGCGTTCTTTTTCCCAAGACTAAATGATTGGTTAAACCATTTTTGGGGGAACATGGACTTTTATAATGTTTTAAGCATGTGTTTATCCATCTTTGACTGGATTATTCCTATAAAAGGGTAAGCTATTAAAGTGTTTACGTAATTGTGACTGTGCATTGTTGAGTGTTTTGAAAGGGTGCTATTTTGTAAGTTTCTTTAAAGATTATCTTTGGAGGGCGGTGGTGTGCATTTTTATGGATTTATCCAGTTTTATTTGGGATGCCGGAGTTCTTCCTAGTTTAGGTTGGGCATATCACTGTTTATATGATGACCCATTTTGTATGAGTGGGTTAAAAGGGTTACTTCGGTTGTTGGAGGTGCAAGCCCGAATGATATCATTTGTAGGATATCCTGGTATCTCAATGCTTGCTGTAAATCATTGTTTTTTTTGGATATATTTTTTTAAAGTTTTTCGTGGTTACTTTAAATGATGATTTTTTTATTTTTATGGTCTTGGACAGGATCAACGGGTAGGATTAACGATTGTGGAGGTGAGGTGGATGGTGGTGTCCTGATATCAGCTGGAAGGCCTGCTAATATGGGCGCGAGGAAGAACTATCATGTGATTAGATCCCAAGTCATCTCGAGACTAAAACTGGTAAAAGAAAATGGATGGTGTGATCAGCAGGTGGTTATGGCAGTCAGCCGACTGGGATATGGGACGATAGGGTTAGTGTTCTGGCGGAGATAAATTTAAATACTTGTCTAACGGAAATAAATTTAAACTAGTACATAAACTTAAATTATAAATACATAATAACAAGTATATATAAGAGTAAGTTACCGGTCCATCCAGTCCGTTCCGGACTGGACAGGAACCTAGAATTCTAAAAAATCTTGGACCAAAGACCGAACCGGAATTCTATATATCCAGTTTTGATCTTTATATTCCAAACCGAACCGGTCGATTTTGCTGGTATAGACTGGTTCATGAACACCCCTAGTTGAGCCTTCTATTTGAATCAGGGTTCGGGATGTGTTTTGAGAGGCTTACTTGGTGACACTTTGCGGTGCTGTCTCTAAATCGCTGCTTCTCCTTATAAGCATGTAATCATCTCGTACTTCTTCAGCAGTTCGTTCTTTTACTTAACTATATTAGCTGGCCTGGGTACGATCTGCCCAAATTTCCCTAGATCAATATCTTACATGCCTAGTTCTTTGTTTAAGAGATTCTTACGGCTATGTCCTCTAGAGGAGGTTTCATAATTCCTTGGGTTATGTACCATTTTGTATATGCATGAAAATTCATTGTGATATAGGGCGTACCCTTATCACCGGTTTTCCTAGGCATGAAGAACTTGTGAGCATGCGGTTTTGCCGTTATTGTGATCTCCCTTAGCCTATTAGGCCAGTTTCTTGCTTATTATAGTTGCTGTTGTGCTATAACTCCAGTCTTCTTCAGTCATTGAGCTAGTTTTTTGTTTTCCAGTCTCGTCGTTGGGTATTAACTTTCTATATGTGTTTTTTTGGTCGGGTGATGGTATACACCTTCCCTAACCATATTAAGGCCACAGTAAAGGTAATATAATGATCCCAGTGCACCAGGTATCAGACAGTTTACCAAAGAAAAGAGAGAACCTTTCTAATCCCAAAGCTAGAATAGCACCTCGCTTTTGGTGAACCGCTCTAAGCGAAGTTATAAGGAAAGATGGCTCTCACCAACAATCATGCCACTAAAACCAACATGGTTTATAATCAGTAAATATTGTGGCAACATCAACTATAAATTGATGACCCGAACAATTACAAAGGTAATGGCATTTTCCTAGATACTATTCATAAATTGATCATACACTGACTTAGGAGTCGGGGGTAAATCTCGGGGACTTCTCCGGGACCTTTTCTGCACGTTCCACATAGCCATCATGGAACATTGAGCTAATTTTAGATATTATGGTGGTCCGGATGGAATCCTCGCATCAATGGCGCTGTCTGTGGGGGTCAAAATTTTCTTTTCAAACCTTTATGATGTCTGGAGGAGGAGAGGTTTCATACCAAAAAGGGAAAAATAATACACTCGAAAGCCGCTAAGCGTGATAACAAGAAGAAATATGATGAGCAGCCGCAGTTAACAGATGACGGTTGGCCACCATGAGACACAATGTCAATAGAACCAACTACACTACAAGCTTGAAACCTCACAAGGTAGGAGTAAACGAGTGCATCAAGATAAACCAAGCTATAATACACCGCAATAATACATCAGGACGACTTGACATAAAAAACACAAGGTTGATGAAGCTAGCTGTAGGACAAATTAGAAAGCCTCGAACGAGCAATATTGGAAGAAAGTGGCAAAGCATACCTGAATCAGTCACACCACATCAATACATTGCAATGTTACATTGTCATAACTAAGGTACGATTACACCCAAGTACGCTTCAAAACGATTTGCACATATAGATTTATTGATAAATATATGATAACATACATTATTACAAATAGATTAAAACAACATCCCGACTACAAAATGCCAGTAAAATAACGTTTGGTTTTGGGATCTAGTAACCCAAAACACAAACTGAATACGAAACAATTATAGCAATAATATGTTCATTTTAATCTATCAGATTACATCGAGAAATATTGCATAATTTTAAATAGAAAATTTCAATACAAAATAACTAGCTTCTGAATTGCAAATACCCGACTTTTAGGGTTGGGTGGTGAAAGTAACATTGATTGAGATTGGTCATGAACTCCAAGCAAAGAGTTGTATTATCATCCAATTCACGATCATGTCTCATATTCCATAGTGCACTCTGATCGTGGGTGCACTAACCTGAAGTAGGAAAGTATGCCAGAGAACGATGAATGACTATCAGCTAATTATCATTCTCCAACAATACTCCTCCCCATTCTAGCATAGCCAAACCCACACCTAAGGAGTGTCAGGTGTGTTCGTTGACCATGCAGCCTATCACCCCCCTTAAAGCCAAGGCGCCGCGAGTTTAGGTTTCTCCACACATCGGTTCCTCTTTAGCCCTATAAAAGATGGCCGGATTAATGGAGATTCACCATCATCCTCCATTCCTCTGTTCACTGATCTCAATTGCCGATCTTACACAATACAATACCATAGGCCTCAATAAACATACAAATAATTCATAGTAAATAAATAAATAAAAACATGCACTATACACTTACAACCTTTTTGGGGTTTCCCAGAAAATCCCGTAAGGGATGTTACCCTAATATATGTCACCGGAAATAGAAATGATCTTTTCGAATAACTCACCTAATACGGACTACCACCAAACCAGTAGGGTCTCCCATCCAAAAGACAACCACCTCAAGAGTTCCAAACCATGTTAGCTATTAGCATGTTATAACGAAGGCATATTCGCAAAAAAAATCACATTACTAATATAAGAACAAAGCCAAGCCAAAACAACAAACTAGTTATAAACAAAAGCAGCTGAGGATATCCTTTGATATACCCTAGAAGAGCATAGAAATAAACAAACAACATTAAGATAATGCATCTAAAAAGTCGCGACTACGCGCCTACCTACAACCACTTGCCCGCTACCATGGCCTTGAAAAATGGAAAAGTCACAAGTAATTACCCCGATAAGTCAAAATGACAAGTACACGTGGCATAATTATCTCTTAAAAACTAGCCTACTACTAGCCATCTAAATTTCCGGAAGCGACACAAGTAGGAAAATCACCTATGGATTTGCTCGGTAAGCGAGGAAACAAACCAACAAAAAAGGGGGCAAGGATAATGCAACTTTGCAAAAATAACCGGTCTCACGACACCAGCGGAAGTTCCACCTCTTTTGCTCAAACCAAAGATAAAGATAATATTGCAAATTTGCATACGTCTAAAAAATACCAGCCATATAACACAAGAAAACGTTCAATACATCTCTCCCTATATTACTAGACATAAAATACATTTTTACCATGGAGAGGGGACCGCGGATTCGCATATGTATGGAAAGTCTCGATCGTTGCAACATAAACGGACCCTGACCCATTGTCTAGCCAATAAAACACCCGCCCCTAATACATTCCTAAAAATAAATAATCACACAAAAGATAAAATATTTATCATATCATTACAACTCAGATGACAATTACATCAACAAAATATTACACAAAAACCAATACAAACTATGATAACTAATAGCCCATTCCCTTCACAATCTCAGCTTCTGCATCTGGGAGTTGATCTAGTTTCCACCACACGTGTAGGTGAAATTCATCTCGTGTGGAACCAACAGCTTCCATACAATGCATTTGTTTCACATAATAAGACTCACAATCAATAATCGGTCCACACTCTGATCTACCTAGTTGCATACTCATTAGATATGTGGAATAAGTATAAGTCACTGGGTCCCACTTCAAATTAATTACTTCTTGCTCCAAACAACGAATTCGGTCCTTTGAACACCTCCATTTGGATTCTTACGTAGAAGCTCACCAATCTCGGAACGAAGTTCAGTATTATTTTTGTACTAACCCCTTAGTATTCCCTCCAATTCTTGACACATTCCCCTTTACCGGACATAGCGAACTTCCCCAACATCAAGGTGCCCTTCTAGTTTCTTATATTTCATTTGAAATCAAGCCAAGAAATTGCATTCTTCACCATAATGCACCCTCCATGCCTGTACCTCAGTCGTCAATCAACATAATTCAGCCTCTAATTTCCCCTTACGATGAGCGATCTCATCAAGATAATCATCCTGATTCGACAATATATCTTTCAATCGATCTCTTTCCCAAAATTTCCTTGTTAAACACTTCTGTCACTCATCTTCATGTCGCATAACAGCTATTAACACTCTCTTAAGCCTTTGAATATGAAATCTCTGCTCAGATAGATGAGCATTTTACTCATGCAAAAATAAAAAATTATGTAGCAATTGCAGTTTCCACCCCAAATCAATGCCAACAATTTTAGAAAGCAAAATATTTACTCGACTACCCAAAACCTCACACATTCCTCAACCTTTGTAAAGATCTTCGAGCCATTAAGAACTCCATAAACTCGGTCCAGATCCAATATTCATAGAGTAATATCATTAGTTAAATCAGTATAAGACTCATTCTTATGACCCATTCGAGGTAACCTAACGCAGTCTGAATATCAAAAGAGATTCTGAAGTATGAATCTTGAAGAACAATTAAGGTCTGGGAGCTCAAACCCTAGGTTTTGGTTCTGGAATCCACCAGAGAGAAAATATTCTCGAAAAATATTATTATGAATGATAAAATCTTGAAATAATACAAGAGATCTTTAAATACTATAATGAAACCCTAGAACGATAAGAAAAAGGAAATTCGGAATTAATTCCGAAGTAAAACTAGAATCGAAAAACACTCGAAAACAGTCAATTGTGGTTTTGAGGCCTTGAACGAGCTCAAATGGCCAAAAAACACCCTACCACTTAGTGTAAAGATGACTATGGTATTAATTATTGAGACGGTTCTAACGCATTTAACCTTTCCTGATTCTGGCTTAAGACACAAAAGTTATGCTCAAAATCGTATCGAACCTTTAAGGCGATCTATCGCTTCTTCAATATTCGTCGCCATACGCCCTACACCATAACCCATTATACAAAACCAATGTTTTTGGTTGAACACAGGCTACAATGTCCTATGCATCTGGTTCCCCTACCTATATACCATAAAAACAAAAATAAGGACATATCCAAATAAAAGCAATAATATTTATTCAATGAGGTTACATAAAAATCCAACCAAAACTAAGGATAACAACCTACCTTACCTTTGAATTAGAAAGTTCACCCCCTTCAATAGACTTATCAGGAAATAAACACTCCGCATTTCATCCCCGATAGATTTGGCAGCAGTCCCATCCCATAGTGTACTATTAACCCTACAAGGAGTAGAAAGAACCCCATTTCGGTTAATATCACACACCTCCATATCCACTAAATTAAGAAATGTTGCCATTTCCTCTAGTACCCTAGTTAGTCGAAAGTTTTCACCTCCAATCCACAGCATTTGGAGAAACTCACCATCAACAATAGCTATAGATGTGCTTATTGTGATTCTTGGATTTCTAAGTCTTTGCCTATTTATGATGTGCTTATTGTTCTTGATATAACTAAAACTTTTCTTTCAATTAACAAATTAACTCAGGATTTAAATGTTGGTTTTTACTTTGATGATCGTTCATTTATTATTCGGCATAAATTCACTAGGGAAACCTTGGGTCATAGTCATATTGACGATAGTCTTTATGTTTTAGACTATGGTGCATCTGTTTTTCTATCTACTGTTGAGTCAAATAAGTCGCGTGTGTCTTTTGAAATATGGCATGCTAGACTTGGTCATGTTCTACATTCCATTATTTCTGGTTTGCGTGCTTCTGGATCCTTAGCTGTCTCATCGATTTTCCTAAACCCACCCTTTGTGAGGCGTGTGAAAAGGATAAAGAGAGGCATTTAACATTTGTCTAAAAAGATAAATGTTAAATGTGCTGCTAGGGTACTTGATCTGGTTCATTGTGATTTATGAGGGCCCTCTCCTATTTTATCAGCTGATGGTTTCGTCTACTATGCCATTTTCATTGATGATTATTCCCGGCTCTCATGGTTTTATCCAATGCGCCGGAAGTCTGATTTTTGGGATTTTTATTCCCAGTTTGAGGCCTTTATGGAGAGCCGGTTCTCTTCCACTAGTAAGGTGTTTTCGAGTGATGGAGGGACTGCGTTCGTAAATGGTCGCTTACGCTCTCACTTTCAGACAAAGGGCATTCATCATCAGATTTCTTGCATATATACTTCTGAGCAGAACGGCTGGGCTGAGTGCAAAGCACCGCCACATTGCTGAGATTAGTTTATCTATGTTGTATCACTCTCATGTCCCTCTCTCCAACAGGCTGGACGCCTTTGCTGCATCCACTTTACTATCAATCGGGCCTACTCCTTTTCTTGGAGGACAATCACCATATGAGGTTATTAATGGCAGGGTACCTATATATACCAATTTTAATGCTTTTGGTTGTCGGATCTTCCCATTTGTTTTCTCATTTGTTGACCACAAGCTGTCTTCTTACAGTATTCTGTGTGTATTTATTTGCTACAGATCGCAGTATAAAGGTTTTTGGTGTCTCGATCGCACTACTAGAAGAATCTATGTCACCCGACATGCTCATTTTGACGATACGTGCTTTCTATTCACCCCATCCATCCTTCGATGATTGGTTCTCCACCTTCAATGTTATATATTTATACTTTTGTTAATCCTGATCCGGATTCGGCACCTCCTTTGCCTCCAGTCTCTCCTATGACGACTACATCTCCTTCAGCCCATTGCTCCATTTGTACCTTAGATCCGTCACCAACACCACGACATGCACTTTTTGCCTCTCCACCAGTTAGTATGCATGCTCAGTCTCCGCACAGCTCGACTGCTTCTTAACTAGCCTCCTCGGTTGGTTCAACTCCTCTAACCTCTCCTCCGGTCTCTCCTCTTTGGGCTCGCATGGTCACTCAATCGACGACTGAAGCCATTCAACGCAAATATTATTTAGATATTATCACTTATGGTCTTACTGTTGCCTTGCTTGCTCAGTCTGAGCCAACTTGGGTTACCACCATGGGTGACGAGATGGAAGCTCTTCGTGGTCAACACACTTGGGATTTGGTACCTCGCCCTTCGGACTCTAGCATTGTTGGCTCCAAATGGATCTATAGGCTGAAGTATCGACCAGATAATACTGTTGAGTGTCACAAAGCTAGACTTGTGGTGAATGGTTACTCGCAAATTTCTGGTTTTGATTTTGATTACATTTTCAGTCCTGGGTCAAAGCCTCCACTGTTCGAACAGTTCTCGCCATTGCCACTATGCGCTTCTGGTCGCTTCATCAGCTATATCTCAAGAATGCCTTTCTTAATGGAGTTCTTGATGCTTCAGTTTATATGAAGAAACCTGCTGGATACACGGACCCTGTTCAGCCAAATTATGTTCGTCGCTTGCGTAAGGCCATTTATAGCCTTAAGCAAGCTTCTCAAGCAAGGTTCTAGGGCTTCAACACTTATTTGACTCAACTTGGCTTTTAGTGTAGCTCAGCCGACACCTCACTATTTGTTCTTTCAAGAGGATCATCATTACTCTATCTCTTGGTATATGTGGACGACATCATTATTACAGGAAACGATTCGACTCTCCTTCGGCAGTTCATTGATCAGACACATCTGGAGTTTGCGATTAAGGACCTCGGCACTCTTCACTACTTTATTGGCCTTGAAGTTTCACCTATTTCATCGGGTTTACTTCTTAGACAAGGAAAGTATGCTCGGGAAATTCTCACTCGTGCAAGGATGACTTATGCTACACCAGTTTCTACACCATTTGTGCCAGGTTCTCAGCTGCGAAGTTTGACCAGACCACCATTTCGGAATCTAAATTTTTATCGTTATCTAGTTGGGGCTCTTCAATACTTGACCATCACTCGTACTGATTTAGATTTCTCGATCAAAACTATCAGCCAGTTTCTTCAGAATCCTAAAGATTATCATTTTGCTGTTGTTACTCGAATTTTGCGATATGTTCGGGGCACTCTACATTTTGGTCTTGCTTTTTGGTCAGCCAGCTCTCCAGAGATGTTGGGGTACTCTGATACTGATTGAGCTTGATGTTTGGAGACTCGTTGTTCCACTTATGGATATCGTGTTTTTCTTGGTAGGAACCCTGTTTCTTGGAGTGCTAAGAAATAGCTCACAGTTTCTCGTTCCTACACAGAGTCCGAGTATCGTGCTCTTGCCAACACTACTTCATAAGTTATTTGGCTTACTCAATTACTCTGAGATCTTCGACTTCCGTTGTCTGGTTCTTTGCTCCTGTTATGTGAAAGCAACGCCATTTTCTTGGCTCACAATCCAGTTTCTCATAAGCGGGTGGAGTATATCGATATCGAATATCACTTTTTTTAGAGTTGGTTGCTTCAGGAAAGTTGCGTGTTGATCATGTTCCTACTGCTCTTTAGATTGCAAACATCTTCACCATAGGACTCTTTCGTCCGCTGTTTGAGTTTTTTCGATCCAAGATTTCTGTCGGCGAACATCTGACACTTTGCTTGAGGGGGTATTAGAATATATCATGATCAGATTAGATTACTATAGTTCTACTAGAACTAGTCTAACTTTTGTACTCTATTTATTCCATTCGGTCTTATCAAAATCATTATAGAATATCATTCTTTTCAAAACACCCAAAATATTATAATTTTTTGGGAGGCACCGAAAGATTACTCCCATCTCCTATTGAAATTCATCATCCAAAAGCTTATCAGTCCCATGTAGAACCAAGAACTACAAGACAATAAAATCAGGCTACATTGCTCCATAGGTAACAAAACAAATGCAAAAAAACTTATCACTATGTTCAACACTTGCAAAAAAACAACCATTTACGGGTCCTCAAGCACACATGTAATTGAAAAAAGGCATCAAACTCCAGAATAGGAAAAATAAAATTTAAAAACCTCATAAATCACCTTAATTCATGAGAAAAGGAAAGGAACATCAACGTCTAGGATATTTTCAATCAAAACAACGTGGAGTAGAAACAATGATGTGAGGCCAAAAGCGCAAGCTGCTTCGCCAGCTTTGGCATATCCATCTTGCCGGTAATCAGCAAGACTCGCAGATCCTCATTCGACCTACCAAGTTTCAACATGCAGCGAGTCCAGAAACCGTGCTTATCTGTATCTTGACTCGTGGGCGTCACCACCATGGCGAAGAAGTTGTACTGGTACTCGGCGAGGCGGTGGAAAATAGGGAGCATGAATGTCACCATTGTGCCACTCCCGTCACAGTCGATGCTGAGGATTTCCAAAATTTTACAAACATGATCAAAATCGAGTCAAGCTCGAATTACGAGTTGTTCAAATTTGGCTCGAGTTTAAAATATTTTAAATCATCCGAGCTCGAATTCGATTAGACCAAAATCGAGCTGAGATCAAATAGAGTATTTGAAACCGAGCTCAACCAATACTATTCGTTAACTTTGACGAGATTATTGAGTCAACATAATTTTTATATATTTGATATATTTTTATTAAATATAATATATTATAATGTATCTAGAAAATTAAAAATATATATTTAATCATGGATCGAGTTCGAGCTTAAACACGAGCTCGAGTCAATTACATAATGACTTATAGGATAAAAAGAGAAAATGTTGGATAATGACTTACTGGGTTAGTTACATAATGACTTCTTGGATAACCCATTGGGTCACATGAGTTATCCCATGGGTTACCCGCGAGTTATCCATTTAATGACCAACTTATTTGTAATCTAACCCATTATAACCCATTAATAAATGGGTTGATTGGATAATGGGTTAATTGAATTTGGATAATGGGTTGATCCAAATCACCCATTTGACTGCCTAGTTTTCATGGTTAAAGTAGTTAATGTCATGACTATTGATTGTCATATTATAGGACATATTTTGGATGTGCTAATTGTAATGATGAATGGTATATATGGTGCATTGATCTTGCATGATTTAAATGTATTAATTATATTGGATTGTAAATTGTGTGGAACTTTGATTGTCGCACATTTATTCATATGTAGAGTTGTATTGTGCAATCAAGAGGCGTAAGCATGTGTATACCAATGCTAATAGGGTGAATGAAGAATATATTGATTCGTGGATGAGTTTTTGGAGCATTCTTTTAGTTGCGAGAAGCCAAAATTATATCTTTGTCGTGATTGTAGAATCAAAATTGTAGGGATAATAAGAACATGTTGAGACTCCATTTGTACAGCAGGAGGTTTGCAAAAGACTATGTTGTGTGGACGTTCCATGGGGAAAAGTCATCCCCGGAGATGGTAGTTAGTAATGAGGAAGCGTGTTTTGGATATGTAAAATTGGATGACATATGTGAGGAGGTAGTTGATGAATTTAGAGGGAGACCCGAGGTTTTGGCTAACTTTTTAGGTAAGAAGGATAGTCATTATATCTCGGTTGCAAGAAAAATGACATGGTCATGTAATGTTTGATGGAGTTTAATTCGAAAGGCGTAGGTCCGTGGAGCAATACTAGTATGAATAAATTGCTTAAATTTTTTAATGAGAAGCTTCCGGACGTTAATGGTTTACCAGACAACATTTATGAGGCTAAGAAAATTTTATGTCCGATGGGATTGGAGTATGAAAAGATACATGCTTGTCCAAACGATTGTGTCTTGTACATGGGTGACTTAAAGGTAAGAATGCTTGCCTTGTATGTAATCTATCCCGTTATAAGAAAAGGAGGAATGTTATTTTCGGTGGAGAGCATGTGATGTCGGTGAGGAAGTGGGTGCCCGCCAAATGTATGTAGTACTTTTTGATTATTCCCAGGCGGAAAAGGTTGTTTAAGAATGCTAAGGATGCGAAGAACTTGACATGGTACATGGATAGGGGAGGCTCTAAAGATGGTGATATGATTCGACATCCGGCGGATGAAGATCAGTGGAAGAATTTTGATAAGATGTATCCGAAGTTTGCGTCGGAACCCAGAAAGTTGAGAACTGTTTTTTGTACTGATGATATGAACCCATTTGGTAATATGCCCTCGAAACACAGTTCAAGGCCGTTTATAGTCGCCATTTACAATCTCTCCCCGGTACTTGTGTATGAAGAAGAAATACATGTTGATGCCCATGATGATTTCCGGGCCCAAACAACCTGGAAATGACATTGATACTTATCTTTCCCCTTTGATAGAAGATTTGAACGTCCTGTGGTCCAAGGGAACTTTAGTGTTTGATGGTTTTTGTGGAAATGACTTTACCTTGACGGCCATGTTTTTTAGTACCATAAATGATTTTTCAGTATATAGTTACCTTTCGGGTTATGTAGTGATGGGCCACAAGTCTTGTCCTGTTTGCGAGAATGGGACCAGTTTCCATCAGTTGAAAAATGGTAGAAAGACTGTGTATTTTGGTTACCAAAATTTCTCCCGTTGAAGCACAAGTTGCGAGAAAACACGGTGGCATTTGTTGGTGGGAAGGAGAGGAGAAAGGCACATAACCATTGAATGGTATTGTCATTCACAACAAACTTCTTACCAAGTATGACATTCAATTTCTTCAAAACTTGGAAGAAAAAGTGAAGAAATTGAATGTTGTACTTGGTAAGAATTTATCTAAGGTCGGTGGGGCGGTAAAGGGACTGTGGAAGAAAATGTCGATTTTCTTGGATTTTCCTTACTGGGAGAATTCAAAAGCTCGACATTGTTTGGATGTCATGCATATTGAAATGAATGTTTGTGAGAGTATAATTAGCACACTACTTAACATTCCTGGGAAGACTACAAATAGCTTAAATGCGAGGAAGGATTTGGTGGACCTTCGTATTTGATTGGATCTAGCACCAGAGGTTAGAGGGAAGCAAACACACCTGCCTCTGTTTCTTACAATTTGTTAGTTTCTAGGAGGATATCGGTGTGTGAGAGCATTCAAGACATGATGGTACCATCTGGATACTCTTGTAATTTTAGTCACTTTCACAACAAGAAACAAGACCTTTTACCTCGGTTTTCAGTCCTGAAAGAACCGAGGTAAATATAACCGACATCGGTAGTTTTTGTGACCGACGTCGACCAAAGGTAGTAGGCCGACCATTGTGGCCCATACCTGCGACGTCACTGAAACTGACGTCGGCAAAAGCACATGATGTCGGCCATAGCATGAAGGCATGAGATGGTGGGGGAAATGGAGTGACATCGGTCCTAATAATGGTGATGTCGCTGACCATTAGAAGCGACATTGCGCGCTGACGTGGAACGGTGATTAAGATGGCAGAGTTTATGAACCTTCTTGGCGATAAACTTGGGCTCTTGTGTTGTTGTGTGATAAAAAAGGGTGCTCTCTTTGTTGTCCATAATTATGTCTTGTATAAGATAACCAAACACATTGTTATTGATTATCCTTTCATTCGTGAGACAGTGGGTTCAGGTTAGCTAAAGGTCTTCCTTGTGTCTTTTTCCTATCTTCATGTTATAGATAACTTTACCAAAGGTCTACCTAGACCCCATTTTAAGTTTCCTAGATCCAAAATTTTAGTTCCTAGCAATACACCGCTTCGCCTGAGGGAGGTTTAAATAGTATTAGATAAGATAGGTTAATGTTTTAGCGTTTATTAGGAATTTTTAGATTTTTGAACGTTGACTACTGTAACCCATATATGTAGCTATTGCAATAAACACACATTATATGTTGGAATTATCATCACTCTATCAATAAGGAAAATGTTGGATTTACTCTTATATACTACGCTACTTGCACACTATTATAGAGAGATGACATTAAAAGCAGTTCTACCATACTATAGAAGTCACATTGTAGATGACTTCTCTGTCCACACCTTTGATCATCCTTAATCAAAGACGGTTCCAGGAACCGCTTTTTATTGATTTCCAGCAAAGGTGGTTCTTTTTTGCCTTTAATCGGTCATGAGAAACCATCTTTAATCGCTTCCTATGTTGGAAGTTAGATTCACCTGATCAGCACTTAATGGTGGTTCCGAATTTGGAAGTGGAAGTTCCAAATTTGGAACCTCCCGTCGCCTAACATTTCACACGCGCTCAGAGTTTTTTGATTGAAAATTACATTATTTCACACAGCTCAAAACTCTCTCATTATTTCAGATGGAACTATGATGATAATCTCACAAACACATTAAGTATACATAGTAGTCACATTAACTATAAACTCATAATTCACATTAACTATAATTAGAAGTCCTGATACTTAGTTGAGTCACATGAGTAACATAAATCTTAAAAACAATAAATCTCCAATCCAGATAAGGATTCTGAGAACTATGGCTTAAACATCTTCTCGAGATTTTGAGAACTATGGTTTAAAAGTAATTGTGTATACTCTCCTCAGTAGGATTCTTGCATGCTCATTAGCAACAGACAAGACATAACTTAACTCAAATCTGCATTAACCTACACAAGCAGCATTGAGGATGAAGCAGCATCATTCGCCTCAGTTCTCATGCAGTAGAACATACTCTGGGGCTCTGGGCAGCAAAAATCCACGGGCAGATGAAATTATGAAAGAATTGGGGGAAAATTAAAGGCGGCCAAGATGAGGGTTAGGAATTTTTTAAAATCAAAAGCTTGTCATTGATGAACATGGGTTATTTCATGGATCCCCTAACCAATATAAGTCTTGTAGCCATTACCAATGGCGGACCTGAACCGGGGCGAGCCGGTGCGGCCGCCCCGGTAAATTCCGACGAACTAAGGAGTAGTGCTCTTTGTGTTTTTGTGCACCCCGGTAGGCAATTTGTCCGTGCGGGAGATTTTTCATCGCAATCATACCTTCTTCGTCGTCTTCTGTTCAGTTGCGCCAAAGAAGACAACGTGAGGGCGTTCGATTTTTTTTGGTTTTGGAAATAGCTACAACATCAATTAGCAGAGGAAGAGAAAGAAGCACCGTGTTTATTATAGAGTCTTCT
>JAULKM010149909.1:0-33849 GCA_032355605.1 Rubia tinctorum | reverse complement strand
AGATAATCACCGGTAATGTCTTCCCTTTCCAAATAGAGCATACTTCAAATATTTAGGTAAAGGCTTAAGTTAGACTATAGGTGACTCCCCTATTTAAGGCTTTGTCTTAGACATCACTAGGTCATATAAGTTCTCGGGTAGGGTCTCTATTTGATTGCCAATTTTGGGCTCAACTTCCCCCACATTCTCAACTAGACTAATGTTCCTAGTGTCAAAATGATCATAGTTCAAGGGGTAAGCATCTAAAACTACATTTATAGTTATATCAAAAACCTCTTGCACAATGACTCAAGATTATCATACATAGTGGGGGAAAACTCATCAAAAAAATAATTCACATTTTCATACGTGTTGAACTCCTCAATATTATCACCACAATAATTGATAGTGTCAAAAGGAAGTACTAACCTTGCAATGGTTGAGAATCATGGATGGTTCCTTGTTGTGCTCCTTTCTTTGCTTATTTCTCATCCCATCCAAAGGAGAAAGTGGCGGAGCTTCCTCATCAAATAGCTTCCACTTTATCTTCCCTATCAACTTGGTCACTTTCCCCTCAAATCTCTCAAATTCCCCTATGGAACCAAATACTTGGTTTTGGATTGAGTCACTAACTTTACCAATGTTGGTTAAAGCTCCAAGTATTTTGTCACAAGTGGACCTAAGGGTGTGACCTTTGACAAAACTGGGAGAATTAAGGAATGATTATCATGCTCTTTCCTGTAGGTCTTGCGATATGGAAAATTCTATTTCCTTGACATATTCACTCAACCAGGAGCCGGACTTTGTAGGGTGACAAACCTTACAGAGTTTCATACTTTGAACACTTTTGCCCCACATTTTACTTCAAAAACAAAACAAAGACAAAGACAACACTAATTACTTAACTAATATGCCATGCAAGCAATCACTAGACAGTTAAAATAACATCCCCGGCAACAACACTAAAATTTGACTCGTCCCTTTCCGGTGCATCATTAAACACACAAGAGGAGGTTGTTTATGTTTTAAGGGTTAACGATAAAATTTAACAGTTGCTCCCGTTCCTACTACTATATTAGCAAAAATGGTAGATAGTGGCAAGTATTGGAGTCATCCACAGAGATGTTATAAGTATAGAAATTAGCTACGCACAACCGTGGTTGGGTCGTCAATTTGACCAAGTATTGGGAATAAACAGTGTTGTGAAAATAACCATTGTGGGGAGGTTCAACTAAGAACTACTAGCATGCAATTAACAGAATAAAAAATATAAACTAACACTCGGGGAATATTTGTATAACATAGTTGATATCATTTCGATCATAGATTTCATCAAATACAAGACCTAAACCCTATTTTATTGTATGTGTCACATGGTATGGACAATGGTCAAAATTTCCCCCTATCTGTGACATAGGGGTGCGCATATAGACTCTTCCATCAGCCTTGCCTCCGCAACTAGGAGAGTGCAACCGCAGCTATGGCTCATTAAACAGGCTAATTCTCTCCCGTGCAGTTAAGTATTGGGTGGAACACCGTGAATGAAACTACCCCTAGGCCTACAAAGGCAAAGGAAGTAACAGTCTTATCGATGGCTCTAGTATTAACAAGGTGATTCCTAGTTTTTCTACCTAACGTATCTCTACCCGCAACCCTTTGAACCACTTTGGTTTGCTAACTACAGCACGATCGATCATGATGATTAACAGCGATAACCGTCGTGCACACACCAAATTTTGGATTATCATCACCCCAAGCACATCCAGGTTTCCTTAACCGAGGGGTAGAAATAGTGCACCAACATGAAAATAGCCTTATTTATGTGCCAAAAAAGTGTCCCAATCATGAAATTCACAATAATATCAAAATCAAGCAAACATAATGATCACAAAACACATAGAAATAGATAGATCTGGAAATCTTACAAAATAAACATTAACACATGAATACAAATATAATCCCCAAGTTTATAACTACTCCCTAGACATTGAATCTAAATTTTTCATTGGATTCAAGGCCATTTGGGAAAAGTGGAAAATAAAGTATGAAAAGAAAGAAATCTAGAGAGAAGGGAGAGATTTTTCTCTCTCTAGGCTACTATTGAAAGTGAAAATGTGAACATAAACTTCAACCCTATTTGGCCTCGGTCTATATATATAGTAGTAGTGAAATGGGCCTAAAAATAGGCCCAAAAGTGGCCAAAAACCCTAACATCCGTAATTGGTGAGGAGGTGTTTTGTGCCACGGCCCATGCCGATCCTGCTCGCTCGGGACGCCGAACCATGAACATACTGTGTTGGTCGTGCTAGCGTGGGACGTGCTTGTTGTGCTAGAGCTGGGCACCAGCTCTGGAACGATCCATTCTCCTTCATTCTGGTGTGGCCAATGGTATCAAGCGTAGGCCATCGACCGGGTTTTTGTTTTCCTCCTTTTGATCTATGCTTTGCGTCGTTTGGCGCACTCCATCAGCTGGATGCTCCTTTTGCTCAGTACCTCAGTGTACCCCACATAATTATTCATACTCCATAGGATGGTCTCGGCATTTGTGACTTGAACAACGTGGGCCATGTAAAACGGAAAGTCCCGCTCCCATACTTAGCCAATTTTGGAGTGGAAATGTGACTTGGAGTGCACAACTTGCCGAAATGGGGGGGCCCCTATGCTGGAATCTAACACAGCCCATGCTTATTGATATGAGCCATGCCAAGGCTTCCTGACACGGACTGTACCAGCCGTTACGGCCCTCGCTAGCTTTGTTTCGTGCCAACCTTGTGCGGTCCGTGCTGGCTGTTGTTGGTTCGGTTGCCAAACGTCTTTGCTCCGCAACTGATGAACTGTTTCTCCGATTTAGGAGTTCTTGTAGTCTATTTTATAGTTCCTGTTAAAATGAACCCAATGGTCTAGTCATCCAGTGCTGATTAATCTCAGATATTTTCTATAACTTCATGCAACTCCGGGACAATTATTCTACGCTTTGGACTTCACCTTTTTTAATTCTAAATCCGCCTTTTTTGTTGCCAATTCCATCTACTACCACAAATTTAGGTTCGTGGCTTTCAAATGTACTACCACCCTAGTGGGTGGCCTTAAAATCTACTACCACGACTTAAGGTTCGTGGCCTTCTACAAAAGATAATAAAAAGAAGTACTCACAAGCCACCTAATGATGTGATCAAAATGGAAGATCTATGTGCTCGTGAATAAAAACTATCCATTAGTTATAATCAAGTATAAAAAACTTGAGATTTAGACAAGAAAACCAATAATGGTCGTCTAAACCCTTTGTCATGCAAACCTATCTAAAACTAGCAATCAACCAATCAAAACATGATAATAAATGTGTTAAATGCCTTGGCTAACGAATGCTAGATAGTGCACATCATGTACCATTAATTCTTTTTCGGCATATGGAAACCTTTTGGTTATGTGGTGAAGGGGCACAAGGCGTGTCCCGTGTACGATGAGTCCACATATTTCCAGGAACTGAAGAATGGTTACAAGACAGTGTATTGGGGCACAAAAAATTCCTCCAGAAGAAGTCAAAATTACGTGAGGATACATATCAGTTTGTTGGTGGGAAGAAGGTCATGAAGGCACCAAGACCATTGAAGGAGGTTGTCACCCACAAGGTGAAGAAATGTAATGTTGTTCTTGGAAAAATATGAAGATGGTGGGTTCAGCGCCTAATGGACCTTGGATAAATAGGTCATTTTCTTTGATTTACCTTACTGGGAGTATTTGGAGGTTCGAAAGTGTTTAGATGTAATACACATTAAAAAAATGTGTGCGAGAGTTTGATTGGTACCTTACTTAACATTCCTGGGAAGATGAAGGACAACTTAAATGCGTGGAAAATATTTGTTGGGGCTTGGGATTCGGTCAAACCCAGCCTTGGAGGTGAGATGGAAGATAACGTAGCTTCTCTTGCCCTATACAATTTTTGAGTGGATGAGAGAAGATCGGTTTACAAGTTTATCCAAGGAATGAAAGTACCATCCGGATACTCTTCTAATGTTAGTTGCTTTGTGAATGATAAGTTTCGTATGAAATCCTTGAAATTGCATGATTGTCAAATTCTCATGCAATAATTGTTTTATGTTTCCATCCGTGGTGTTATGGAAGATGATGTGCGATTTAGCATTTTGCGACTGTGTTTCTTCTTCAACTTCATTTGTCAAAAGAATATAAGCAGACAAGCGCTTGATGTGTTGGAGCGGGAGGGGGTATTAGTGATATGTCAGTTAGAGAAGTAATTTCCTTTGTACTTCTTCGACATCATGGTTCATTTATTCATTCATTTGGTTAGGGAAATTTTACTATGTAGTCCAGTGGGAATGCATTGGATGTACCCATTTGAGCGGCATATGGGTGTTTTCAAAAGTTATGTTCACAATCATAGTCGGCCGGATGCGAGTATCGTACAAATGTACATGACCGAGGATATCATTGTATATTTTACTTTGAACTTAGATTGTAAGAAATTGGTGGGATTACCTGAAAAAGTGCACTTCAGTAGGAAGAAAGGAGTTGCACGTTCAAAAGGTACACTTCATACACCCTTCTATGCTGAGTTAATAACGATGCACCTTTATGTTATACAAAATAGTAGCAAGACTGCATTGTATGTTCATGAGCACATATCACATTTACAAGCAGTACATCTGGATTGGCCTTCGAACAAAATACAGCTAGAGCATTTTTCCACATTTGTGAATTGGTTTTATAATCGTTGCAATGTGTATGGCATGCCAGGTAAACTTCATGCATTTAGAAGAAGACCAAACTGCACTGTCAGAAGATACCTAGGGTATGATATTAATGGATTTATTCTCTAACTGCTGAGAAAGATAGCAAGAACACGACGCAGAACAGTGGTGTTTACATTGAATCTAAATCAATGTGGCAGTCTGGCACGAAAGTAAGACTCGGAGTGATAGAGGATATTTGATATGTGTCCTAATTTGCACCGTTATTAGTACCGGTGTACTGTACTTAGAAAATATTTTGTGACTTTGATCCTGGGTTGGGAAAAAATTCTGAAAAATTGATTTAAAGCATCGTCATGCAGCTGCTTTAGCTTAAATAGGCACCAATATTTGTAATTTTGGATACCAGTATTTGTACCCGTTACAATTTACATGTCCTTAATCATTGTTAATGATGTTTGAGATGCCAAATTATGTGTTGAGAAGTGTTTATATCGAATGTTGAATATGTTGTGATGTTTAAGATGCCAACTTGTGTGTTGTGAAGTGTTTGAACCCAATGGTGAATATTTTTTTATGTTTCAAATGCCAAATTGTGTGTTTTTTATTGTTCTTAGCAAATTTTATATATGTTGTGATGTTTGTTAATCGTAATATTTGGGAATCAAGATAAGATAAGGGTATTTATAGTACAAAAGTTGGTGAGAAGAATGTTCAAAAAGGTGTTCCGGGCGCTGGATGCGCGCACTGGGCGTGCGGAAGACAAGTGCTGGCGCGAGAATGCTAGGTGCTGGCGCAAGAGACACGGATGCTGGTGCGGGCGCTGGCGCTGGCGTGCGGGAGGTTGCACGGGCGCACGGGAAACTGCGCGGGCTTACGAGAAGTTGCGCGGGTGCGTGACGCCTAGGCGCTAGCGGACGGTCGAGCTTTCGGGTGTGCGAGGTCAGGCGTTGCTCACGCATTTTTCACCCTGAGGCTAGCTGTTGTCATGGTTTTGGGATCGCGGGTGCGTGGTTGAACGCTCGGGCCGCTCGTCCGTTCTTCTTCACTCGACCGACTGGCTAGCCAATCTTCGCGTTGGTCGTTACAGGTGAACCGTTGATCCGATTAGGGAGTTGTTGTAGTCGATTTTGTAAAACTCGAGAAGATGAATCCAATGGTCCCACCCTTAGAGGTTGGTTCTTCTTTATTTTTCCCAGAACTCAGTTTAAACGTCCGGATCACAATTCATCCGCTTCTTCGACCCTTTTATCTTCTACCACGTTTTGACTCATGGCCTTCAATCTTATACCATCCTTGCGAATGACCTTCACTAAAATACTCCGAAGTACTTACAAGCAATCTACAAATTAAGCTCACAAAAAGAATCTAGATGCTCGTAAGGACTAAAAATCCATTAGACTAAAAATAGGTTACAAAATGAAGGATTTAGATACGAAAACCAAAAACGGTTGTCTAAACCCCTTATGATGTAAACCTACCTAAATCTTGAAATCTTCCAACAAAAAGATAACAAAAGTGATGTTAAATGCTTAGGAAAATACATGCATTTGACGTCACATCAACCCCCCCTTAAGCGAATCATCAGATGCTCGCTGACGCAAACCTTGGATCGAAAAAACTTGAACAATGGACGAGAGAGTCATTTGGTGAAGATGCCGCAATCTAAAGAGTAGTAGGAAAATAAGCAACACGAAACTTTCCAGAAGCAAACAACTCCCGAAAAAAGTGATAGTTGATATTGATGTGCTTCGTCCGCTTATGAGCAACTGGATTCTAAGTCAAGAAGATGATGCTAATGTTGCCACATAATAGCAGCATAGAACCAGACAATGGGACTCAACGATCTCAGAGCAAATGAGTAAGCCAAACAACTTATGAAGCAATGTTGGCAAAAGCACGATACTCAAACTCTGTGCTGGAACGAGAAATTGTGGGCTGGTTCTTGGCACTCCAGGAAACAAGGTTCTCACCAAGAAAAATAGCATATTTATAAGTGGAATGACGAGTCTTTAAAAAGCGAGCCTGATCAGCATCAGAGTACCCCCAACACTTCTGGAGAGCTGGCAGACCGAAAAGCAAGACCAAAATGCAAAGTGTCTTGAACACACTGCAAAATCTGAGTAATAGCAGAGAAATGATCATCTCTAGGATCCTAAAGGAACTGGCTGACGGTGTTGACTGAGAAAGCTAAATCAGGACGAGTGATGGTCAAGTACTGAAGAGCCCTAACTAGAGAATGATACAAAGTCGAATTAAGAAATGGTGGACTGGTTGAACTGTGCAACTAAGAACCTGGCACAAATGGTGTAGAAACTGGTATAGCATTAGACATCACTGCACGAGTGAGAATGTCTTGAGCATACTTTGCTTGTACAAGAAGTAAAATAGATGAAGTAGGTTAAACTTCAATGCTAAGAAAGTAGTGAAGAGCGCCAAGGTCCTTAATCGCAAACTCTCGATGCGTCCAATCAATGAGCTGCCGAAGGAGAGTTGAATCGTTCCCTGTAAGAATGATGTTGTCCACATATACCCGGAGATAGAGTAATGATGATCCTCTCAAAAGAACAAATAGTGAGGTGTTGGCTGAGCTACACTGAAAACCAAGCTAAGTCAAATAAGTGTTGAAGCGCTGGAACCATGCCCAAGGAGCTTGCTTAAGGCCATAAATGGCCTTTCGCAAGAGAAATACATAATCTGGATGAACAGGGTCCTTGTAACTAATGACTTGCTTCATATAAACCTGAGCATCGAGAATGCCATTAAGAAATGCGTTCTTGAAGGAGTAGAACCGACCAAGGAGGTTGTGAAGAAACAGCCGAGCTGGGCAGAGGCTGAGCAAGCGTACTAACCGACGGAGAGGTAGAAGGTGCCTTCCATGGTCATGGTGGCGGATCCGTGTCAAAAATGGAGCCAGGGGAAGAAGGATATGTAGGCAGCACAGGAGAAAATGGAGACAAAGAAGGTGCCGAATCAGGATCAACAAAAGCAAAAACATTCAACACTGGAGGTGGAGAATCGATCGCCAAAGAAATGGATGGCCGAATGGAAAGCATATCTCGTCAAAACGAACATGTCGAGTGACATAGATTCTACTAGTAATACGATCGAGGCACCAAAAAACCTTTATACTGCGAGCTGTAACCAATTAATACACTTGGAATATTTCAAGGAGACATCTTGTGGTAAAAAAATAGGCGATCAAACAGGAGGAACCGATAACCAAAAGCATTAAATTGGTATATATGGGTACCCGACCATTAATAACCTCATATGGTGATCGTCCTCCAAGAACATGAGTAGACAACCGATTGATGGTATAAGTGGCTGTAGAAAAGGCGTCAGGCCAGTGGGAGAGAGGGATGTGAGAGTGAACAACATAGACAAACCCATCTCAGCAATGTGCTGGTGCTTGCGCTCAACCCGACCGTTCTTCTCAGGAGTATATGGGCAAGAAATCTGATGATGAATGCCCTTTTCCTAAAAGTGAGAACGAAAGAGACCATTTACGAACTCAGTCCCTTCATTACTCTAAAATACCTATATGGTGGAAGAGAACTGATTCTCCACAAAAACCTCAAATTGACGATAAACATCCAAAAAATCAGAATGGTGGCACATTGGATAAAACCACCAGAGCCGGGAATAATCATCAATGACAATGGCATAGTAGGCGAAACCATCAGCAGATAAAATAGGAGAGGTCCCCCATAAATCACAATGAACCAGATCAAGTACCATAGCAACACGTTTATCATTTGTATGAAAACATAAACGTTTCCTTTTAGCCTTTTCACACGCTTCACAAAGGGTGGGTTTAGGAAAAATTGATGAGACGACTAAGGATCTAGAATCACGCAAACTAGAAATAATTGAATGCAGAACATAACTAAGTCTAGAATGATATATTTGAAAAGACACACCACTTATTTGACTCAACAGTAGACAGTAAAGCAGATGCATTATAGTCCAAATCATAAAGACCATCCTCGATATGGCCGTGACCAAAGGTTTCCCTACTGATTTTATACCGAAAAATAAATGAACGATCATCAAAGCAAACAACAACATTTAAATCCCGGGTCAATTTGCGGATTGAAAGAATTTTTTTAGTGATATCAGGCACAATAAGCACGTCATAAACTAACAAAGACTTAGAAAGGCAAGAATCACCAACATGTGTAATTGGGAGTTTAACACCATTACCAATAGAGATATAAGTAGAAACATCATATAGTGTCACACGATCAACAACAGTTGGAGGCGATGCCATGTGTTTTTAATGCCAGAATCCAAAATCCACTTGAACTCATCGCGTCGTCGCTGATGAGAAAGGCCTGTATGTCTTGAAATATCACATCGTCGAGAACCAAAATGAGCCATATCAATAAAGCAAATAAAAAATCAATTGGAAGATAAAAATCTACCAAGAAACCGCCAGGCGTGTGTATTTCACGCAGTGGAAAAAGCTGGAGCGCGTGTGTTTAACGCACTGAGAGAGCTGAGCGCGTGTGTCTCACGCGCCGAGAGGAGATGTGCACAAGTTCTGAAACGCGTGTGTCTAGCCTAGTGCGCATGGATATTACGCCCAAAAATATGATTGCTGGACGGGGATGCTGCTTTAGGACGATGGCCGAAGACGAAGCTGACAATCACTGTTGGACAATTGGCCATTTGAGACGAAGCGGCTGGAGGAATTCGCCACTGAAGATGATGTCTGATAAAGAACCCACTGTCGGAGAAAGAACTCGACCGGAATCGACGAAGCGGCAACCGAAGACGAAGTCAAAGCCGTGGCTAGGAGAAGTTTGGACGCTGATAATAGTCTGACGCAGGAGAGAATTGCTGTCGGAAGAACACCTGAAGATGAGTGGCCGCTGGTTGAAGAATTGAAGTCGGCCGGAGAAGACGAAGACCCGAGAATCTGGAAAAAGGAAAAGAACGTCGGAGGCTACCAGAGATTGGTCGGAAGTTGACCTGATTTTGACTGAAAGTCGCCGGAACAGTGGTGGTTTTGTCGTTGGAAAGGAGAAAGGGGAAGGTGGCAGAAAAAAAATTAGGGGTTTAGGATCAGAACTTGCTCTGATACCATGAAAGAATGATTTCCCATAATGATTTTGATATTACTGAATGGAATAAATAGAGTACAAAAGATAGACTAGGACTAGTAAACTCTAGTTTAGTCATCAAACTAATATATAATCAAATCAAATCATCATATTGATTTATTCTAACACGTTCATTTAGCATTTCATAAATTTGTGTGATAAGAAGCGGTGTGCGAAATAAACAGAGTATCATCATGCATAGTGCACATAAAGCAGAAGGGGTCCAACCAAAGGGGTGAACAAAAATAATTTCGGTGAGCACACTATAAATTTAATTTTATATATTAAAAATTGAAATATCACAATACTATCTATAAATGTATAGCTAATAATTTTTAACTTATGTAAATTTGAAAAAAATCACGAATTCATCAGTGGACTAGTTATGAAAAATAGACAGCATAGAAACTTAAAATGAAATTCTATATTGAGAAAATCTCAAGAAATACGGTATTACCTTAAGTTTATGGATCTGTAATTTTTACCTTAAATGTTTTAAATTTTTAAACCTAATTTTTTTGGTTCCCAAGATATATTGAAATACCATATTTTGGTCACCAGTCGCAAAACCGCGTACATCCAACATCCAACAAATCCTAAATGATTTGTTTGGTCCCCAAGCCTATTTTTGAGCGGTTTTCCGTCAATGCAGGTGCACGTGACTGGCACGCACCATATTATTCCGATATGTCCAAGGGGTAAAATTGTAATTTTACTAATTAAAACAATATTCTAGTTCTAATTCACCCAAACTTAACCCATATATATATACACTCCTTTATTTCTTCTTTGTTCTGCCGTTATCCCCAATCCCTAATTTTAACCCAAATTTAATCCAATCCTCCTACCCAAATCCAATAGAAACCATGTCGAGTTCCCCCGTCTCCTTCGTGTCTTCCAGCTTGTATGTGGGAGCATATTTGAAATTCACGTGTGGTCGGCAAAACCGTATCCGTACCACCAACATGCAGGAAAAAATCAGGAACAGAAGTTCTATGGATATCCGCTAGGGCGCACAGGTTGCAATTTTTTTAGATGGTGCGATGAAGGTTGTTGGGAATGTGAGGTTGTGGCTGAGATTATTGAAGGAATGCAGGAGAGAAACCGTTTGCTAGAGGAAGGGATGTCGAATGTGGCCATCGAATTTTCTGATTTGAAAGTTGTGCTTGAAAGGGAGCGTATGCATATTGCCGATTTGAAATGTGATGTTGAACTGCAACGACAAATGTCCAGAAAGGTGAAAAACTCTAGATCGGTGTGTTTCGTAATTGCATTCTTCCTTGAAATGACTGTAATTATTGGTAATTGAAGTTTAGGACTAAGCTAATTTGTCCCTTTTTGGTTTGGTCTCCTTCCTTTTGCTGTCAATTAGAATTTAGTTGATGGTTGTAGTAGAGTAGAATTTAGTTGATGGTTGTAGTAGAGTAGAATTTAGTTCATGTTTGTAATAGACTAATTGATGAATGTAGTGCCTGTTTGCGGTCGGTAATTTTGTCAAAATTTTTAATGACTACTTGAATTAAGTATTAATTTCAGCTTTTTGTTTGATCTTGTATTCATTTTAGTTGGAAGATTTGGTTGAAGCAGTAAATTTATGGTGATCAAATTGGATGTTTCAAATAAGCAATATAGCATGAAAAAGTGCATTGTGGTTTCATACTATTTGATTTATTAGTCGTACAACCTCCCGAACACAATTTCATAGAACAAGTGCAAAGAAGCCGAAATTTGTTTGATTTCATACATTTGGTTTGATACAATGATTCAAACAAAATCGAATCTAGACCTACCGAGAACTAGCCGAAAAAGATAAAACCATTATAATGATGTTTTGGACCAATATCCAAAAAGCTAAAACAGAGGCCGAAACAGAGGCCACGCTGCCGACAAACTAAAGATGCCAAACATAAGTCAAACATGCAGTAGTAAGGTTCTTGACCTAGGAAAAACCAAAAACTAACTAATGTTCCATCCATTAGGTAGAATCTTCCTTTAGTGGTTCTCTGGAAAATGCCACTGATCCCCACGCATCTCGGAATAGTCCATATCCTTAAAGCACGATTATAACGTGCTCTTGGAGGTAAGTTTTGTGTGTCTAACTTGGTGGCATGAGCTGCACTTGTATACTAGTTTCGCCTACATGTTTTCATATGAACAATTTAAAGAATTTCAGAAAACTTTATTAACACATACCAATAAACATGGAACTCAAGTTAATAAAATTACTTTCACATGAGGTAGTTTAGAAGATGAGGACTGAACCGCATTTGGACGGGGTTGAGCAGCTTCAGTTTGTTGAGCTCGTTTGGCTACATTTCCCATATACATAAACCAAAGTCAGTTGAGAAAATAAGCTCAAACATATAACATAAGATTTGGAGATTATAAGTGAAGAAATTACCCTAACATGTGTTGGATTGATGTGGAGGATTCAACTGCATTTGGAGGGGGTTGTGTTGGTTCAGTATGTTGAGCTTCCGCATCTTTAATTGGACACCTTTGAGAATTTTGCCTAATCTTCCCACACAGGGAGCATCTGTATGGACTCATCCTCCTAAATCTTGATAGCTTCTCAACTTCCCCTTCTTTCTTAACATTTTTCTTTGTTGAATTCAATTCGTCCGAAGATTTTTTTCTTGACTTCGGGGGTCTTCTTGGCAACCTTATGTCCGAGGGAGGTAGCAAATCACTTGGACCAGTATTATCCCAAAAATTTGGATCGGATGGATGACATTACTGTATGCACTTACGTACACAGGCATGAAGTAGCAAGAATGCATGAAAGCCGTTACATCTTCCTTCACCAAACTAATAGCACCAATAACATGAGGGTATGGTATTCCCGTAAGATCCCATTTCCTGCAGCCACAAGATCTCGACTTTAGATCAACTTTATAACTTCCCCCATACACACAAGTCACCTAAAACTCCATATCCCCACTTGAAGTGGAAAAACATCGATCTGAGGCAAACTGATTAACTTCCAATTTTCTCCTTATTTTCGGCCCAAACTGACCACCCATTCTAGCAATCGAATGACTTTTCTTGTAGGCGATCCATGAAGTAGAATGTGACTGCCTCCAACAATGTGAGCATTGGCTTATCCCTCGCATGTTAGATAACTTTGTTGAAGCTTTCATATATGTTATTATCGAAGATATCACACTTTGACTGAGTGTTGAATAAAGCTTTGGACCACTCTCTTGGATTTGTTCTCTCCTCTAACCACTCCAACGCACCAGGATCTCTGTCATTTATGTCCTTCAGATGATTATGAAACTGAGCAGGATGGGTACATTTGGCTGCAGCCCAGACCAATTCCTTCAAATCTAAACTGGAATATGTACCTTTGAAATTCTTGTACATATGACATGTACATAGTCTATGCTCTGCATCTGGCATTAACTGCTTCATAGAAGTTGCAATTTCATAGTTTGACAAGCACAAAAATTGCCTTAAATTTCCATCATAAACAGTCACCACCACCACCATAATTTCCATAAATAAAATATCAAAAACAGCCACCAACACACCAAAAATACCCTTAAACATAAACAACCATCAACACATAACCAACCACCAACACAACAAACATATCCATGAAATCATAATTCCCATAAATACAAATATAAATACCTATAAACAATCATATGATATCCATATAATCATAAAGTGCATAAAATCATTAACATTAATACCTTCCGCTTGTCAGAAAGCAAAGTCCACCCCGATTCATTCTTAATGTTGATATCATGCTGCAGAAGGCTCAAGAACCATAACCAGGTACTTTTGCTTTCAATTTCAACCATGACATAGGCCACGAGATATATTTGATCACTGCCGTCAAGCCTAATAGCCGTCAAGAAAATCCCCTTGTGAGACCCGGTTAGATGGCAACCATCCATTCCCACCAAGGTTATCCATTCAGACATAAACCCCCCTTTTAAGCATAAAAACAGACGTAAAATCTGCGAAACTCTTCATTCCCTAAATCATATCTAGTTTTCTGCATTATAACGCTCGAATTAGGGTTGACTCTGAGCAAATCATTGCAATAATCCCTCATCATAACATACTGTTTCTTGTAGTCTCCCACAATCTGATCAATTGACCGCTTCTTTGCCTTATATGCAACATCTCTAGAAATGGTTATCCAGAGGTCGTTATGAACTTTTTGCACAAACTGAGTGATCTTTATATTGGGAATAATTTTTAGCTCAGCCGTGTACCTCTCACTTAGGTATTTGTAGCTGGCATACCCGTGGAGGAATGTCGGACTGCTGAAATGAGCTCTTACAAATTAAGTCAGCTCCCTGTTATTTTTCCTTTTCCAGAAGTTTACCGAAGCCATCTAATTGCACTAACCAATGTTTGTTGCATAAACCGCAATACACCTCCTTGAGATGTTCTTCATAAACCTGATCCTCCTGTTGAAAACTGTCACATGGTGTTTACAGCCTAACCTGAACTCTTCTTTATTTACAAACTCTTTCCTAACCTAGAGCTGCACATCGTCATTGCAAGTGGGCATAACAAACCTTTCGTGAACCCAACCCGCTTTTTCCCAACATGGTCATCATTTTTAGAACTCGTCTGACTATATTGATCCCCGTCACCGACACATAATCTGAATCTGATTCAGCTGAAATGCCCCCTCAGAATTGTTGGAGCCATCTATTTCCATATTCCCTAATAGTGAACTTCACTATTTTCCCCTCTCCTTCATAATCTTCTCTAAATGATCAGCATCATCCACATTGTAATCCGGGTCGTGAAATTTCTGGGCATCTTCATCATCTTCAACATGCTCAACTCCTGGAGCTTTGTCAATATTTTTTTTCTTCCCTTTCAACTGTCCAACTATCTTCCACTGACATTTCTTTGTACTAACTGCACCCTCTTCTTCCTGGACACTGTCTTCCCCTGATATTTTGACAACCTCCTGATCTTCCTTTTTGGCTGACGATCTAGCCTCAAAATTGGGTTCTCCAGTAGCCCAAAATGCATCTTCATCAGCGTCTGTGATCACGGGAAAAAACTCACACTTGGTAGACTCATCATTGTCTCCCTTTTAACCAAAGTCAGTGGCTGGTTTTTGTTGGGAAACTTGTGTGCTAGGTCGCTCATCATCCATGCTCTGTGGTATATCAACTAGTATCACCCCATCAATTTCCTTCAATTCCTCTATAGCACCATTTCTCCAATCACCACTCTGCCAATTTTTTATTAGAATCCCATGTTACTGCCTCAGTGACCTTGCCACACTATGGTAATAACTCACAATAGCACAGTCAGTTTCCTCTTTCTTTTTTCCTTTCAGGAGCTTTGCGTTTAATAACTTTTCCTAGCCTCTTTCTGCCCTTCACCTTCTTATTATCAGAACCATGTTGCTCCACTTTTTCTACAACCAAGCTATGATCAACTACCATTGGTTCCTCACCAGAAGGCCAAGAAAGATAATTCCAAAAAGGGCAGAAGGAATAGACATCAACTACACCATTCTTAACCCCTAGATGTTATTTCCTTTGATTGTTCAGGAAATTGTATCAATTGATCCATGTCTATGAAACTAAAGCTCACCCCCCTATCTAGATACACTCCACATAACCATCCCCTATAACCATCCCCTATAACCAAAATAACTATAGGTAGAATCCAGCCCACACTAACTGAAATTATCGGGATCACATAAATTAGCCATATAAACTGAACCACCAACATACATTGGAATGGGGTCCTTGGTCATGTACCCAAGACAGTGTATTCTAATAGAGAACCGATTGCTACCATGAGCTAAAAATTAAACAACACTGAATTAATATAAAGTGAACCTAAACCATACCTAAATTAAAATTTTAAAATACTAATATGACCTACACAATATATTAATCCCCATTGAGATTAAATTAATCTAATCCCACAAAATCTTCTAGATCAAAATCTAAGCTAATCAAACAAGCCAACAATAGCAATCCTATGATACAACTACTTGTGGACCAAACGCTATCCTATTCTAACTAGAACTCATGAATCAGCCAAAAAATAGGGACAACCCCATTCAAAAAAACCTAATTATTTACTACCCAACAACAACGAGAATACCATCAATCTCTCTTAAATTTTATAAATAAACCTAGCCCATGCTCACAGATTAATCAATATTTCTCACAGATTAGACACAGTTACCACAGCCCGGAGCTCCATTTCCGCAACAAAAAATGCTTCCATTTTCCCACACCAGCATCTCATGTTAATCCATTTTTACCTACATTCGCACAAAAAAATCGTCACCATCCCTTTATTCAATACATTATAAAACCCACAGTCTCGGTTATAGGGGGGAATCACAACAGACAAATTGATGATTTCTTTGCTTACCTAGGGTTCCATCGCAATCGACCTTGTAACGAGTCTGTGATGCCACCGGCTCAATTCGACTGAATGGGATTCAACCGTCGCGAAGCCGCCTAGTTATACCGTCGAGAACAAAGCCCGTGTGACGAGAACGCCAAACGCCTGCTTCAATCGTTGAAAAATTCAGTTGAGATTCAGAGGTTCTGGGGATTAGGGTTTCTAATTAGGGAAAGAACTATCGGAAGTGGGTATTAGGATATAGGTCTGGGTAATTTGAAGTCTTGGGTGAATTAGAATTAGAATATTTTTTTAATTAGTAAAATTAAGATTTTATCCCTGGGCATATCGGAATAATATGGTATGTGCAGGTCATGTGCGCTTGCATTGATGGAAAACCGCTTGGAAATAAGTTTGGGGACCAAACAAATAATTTGGATTTGTTGGATGCTAGATGTATGCGGTTTTGCAACTGAGGACCAAAAGATGGTATTTCAATATGTGCTGGGGACCAAAAAAATAATTTAGTCTTTAAAAAAAATAATATTGTATTTTAAAAGTTGAAACAAGTAATAATGTGTATTTGAATGTGAAAATATAAAATGTAATTTTTCTTTAAAAAAAATCTAAATTTAGTATGTAATTTAACAAATGCATTGTATAGCGTAAAAAATAAATAACAGGTTCATAATCTTATGGACAATTCACGTGTTAGAAAACCAACTATTCTATATTTTAGAGTAAGAGTCCACTTTATATATCTTAATATTTCCACTTTATATATCTTAATATTACATTCTTCCTATTTACTGTCTACATATAACAAATTTTATTGAAAGGGCACGTTGAAAAATATTTAACAACCAATAAGTAAAACTGAAACTAAAGTATATCCACATATAAATTTAACTTGATTATTTTAATGTTATTTACTATCTCAAACATAAACCTTAAATGAGTTGTTTTAATTGGAACCGAAGAATATATCTTTTTCTGAATAGGTACTAATGCATGTCCAATAAGCAACATAAGATCGAACTCCAACACCTGATAATAAATAATCGAAATGAACTTGAACCAAAGCCAGAACAATGATACCCACGGTCAACGACCTGAAATTTGATATTACCCGATCGAAGGCACCCAAGGTAAAATTGTCAGATCCGATGGGACCCAAACCCAAACAAACTCGAACCCAAAACTAAATCAGTACCCAAAATCGAATCTGAACTAGAACCCAAAAAGAACACACACCCATAACCGAACCCAATCCCAAGTTTGAACAGAACCCATATCCGAAAAATACCCGATTAATATCTATCTTAAAGGAACCGATCGATGTTAACCCGATTTTAAAGAGATTCAAATAATTTTTTGATTAGCTAAAGTTAAACTTTATACTAGTGTTTATATAGAAAGTCAAGTAAGGTCTGATTGTTAATTAGTTTTAATCAATTTAGTCATCAATGTTTCTACATAGAAAGTAAAGTAGGGTTAACCTTGATTAGTTAAAGTCAACTTAGTTATTAGTGTTTTTATATAGAAAGCAAGTAAGGTTAAGTGTTGATTAGTTAAAATCAAACTTTTTTACTCGTATTTATATACAGTAAACTAAGTCATGTAAGTGTTGATCATTGACAAGTTCAAGTCAAGTTAGTTATTAGTGTTTATATACAAAAATTTAAGTAAGGGTTGACTATTGATTAGTTAAAGTCAACTTAGTCGCGAGTATTTATCTATAAAAATTCAAATATGGGTTTACTGTATGCTAGTTAGAGTCAACTTACCTATTAGTGTTTACGTATCAAAAGTTAAACAATGGTTGACCGTTGATTAGTTAAAGTCAATTTTTTTTATCATTGCTTATATATGAAGGTTAAGCAAGGGTTGATCGCTCATTAGCTAAAATCAACTTAGTTATTAGTTAATGTCAAAAAAGAAATGAACGATTTTGGATGTTAAGATTTTTTTTTCACTAATCATTTTTTGGAACACAGTTGCACTCGCAAACGAAAATAATGGCTAGAAATTTTTGGAAACATTTGGGGGGAAAGCCTTGGAGGGAAGTTTGACTTTTTAAAATTTTCAACATCGGTTCGGGCACCAGTTTTTTGAAAACCAATGCTTAGCTATCTCCAGTGCTTAGTTTTCACTGGTTCTCAAAATATCAGTGCTAAAAAGAATTAAATTGGTGACAGATATTTTTGAGCACCTATTTTTTTAAAAAAATTCGGTGTTCGGCTATAATCGGTTCTCAAAATGCCAGTACTTTAAATTGGTGACATTCCATTTAGGGCACCGGTTTTCAAAAATTGGTGCCAATATACCGGTGCTAGAGAGAGGGTTCCTATGGTAGTGATAGTCTACTAAGGGTTAGTTACACAATTTTATTTTTTATGTTTGGTGTATCGTTTACGGTAAGTGTTCATATAATCATGTACATAAAGGATTATAAAATTTCCTAGAAATCAAACATGCATATTTATCAAATTAGTTATGGAGGAATATAACTAAGTAAGGTAATAAGACACAACTAAAGAAGCATATGAGGATAATTTTTTTTTACAGAAAATCAATTTAGGTTTTATTATATAAAGTTAGTGTAGTCATGAAAAACTATAACTAATTAGTTCTAAGGCCTTGTTCTCCCGAGTTTATCCGGACTTTGGTTTAGTTCAGTCAATTCAAATCAGTTCAGTTCAGCGAAAATTCAATTTGGTGAAATTGAGCTTGCGTATTATTAATATTTTCAACACACACTTATTTTAGTTCAATCCTGTTAAGTTTATTTCAATTCAAATTAGTTCAAATCAGTTCAAATCAGTTCTAGAGAACAAGCCCTAAGTCATAAGACTCATAATCTATAATTAGTAAAATAAGGAATCTTTCATTTCTATAAAAAGTCGGTCAAGATTGTTTTTATGAAGTAATTTTAGTTCTAAAAAGATCTTTTGGTAATATTGTACCTAATTAGTTATGAGGAATATCACTAAGTAGGGTAATAAGACACTATTAAGGAAACACATGAGATTATAATTTTATAGAAAATCAACTTAAGATTTTTATATAAAGTCAGTGTAGTTATGAAAAACTAGTGGAAAAAGGGTGATTAGAGGTGGTTCTAACATACATGAGAAGGCACCTCCTTCTCTGACTCCGTCTTTGATCATCAGCGATCATAATTGAGATATGAATTAAGAACTTGAAGTGTAGATCCCAATAAAAAGCTATCAGAAAACAATTGGTTTTCGGCAGCAAACACGACTTGTACGCATCATTACAAATCTACAAATTTCAAAACCTCTCAACCTCTACGAATAATATACATCTGCAAATTTCAAACACATCACCTCTCCGCTTCGTTAATATTGATCTGACTTGTCTTTTTAATAAGCCCTCGGCGAGAGGGACTTCTCCAGGTGGCGTGGCGGAGGGACTGGAGCGTGGCGGTAGAGGGACACATTAAACATTAGTTGACGTTCACTTGTTTTTTGTTTATTTTGTTGATGTTTCAGTTCTCGTGACAATCAACTAATAATGATGAGGTTTTAGATTTCATCATTAATTTGATCTTCTAATGCTGAGTAAAACTAATGTTGGATGAAGTTTAAGGGATAAGAAAGGTCAACAGTACAAGGATTGGATTGTTTAATATTAGTGTATTTAGAAAGATCTATGCAGTGATTGATATAGTTGGTCAAAATCAGACGGGTCTTCTTTTCGGCTATTTATAGTGTGGATGAGAATTTGTGCGTCTTCTCAAATATGGTGAAGCGATAGTCCCTCGTCCATTGATATTTGTAAGCTGATTTGCAGTGATAGAGCCTCTACATATTTAGCAATGCAAGGGAAATGTAGCATGTGCGCCTCTCCATAAACCCATGCACCATTTTGGTCCCTAATACACCATCCCAAACAGGTGCTATTCCTAGATGTTGCAGTTTCAAAGTATAAGGTATTCATTGTTTGTTTTCCTAGCTAAGCTATCCAATTGGTTAGTAGCATAGAGAACACTATGTTGCGGTTGTAGAAAATATTTTTCTTTATGAAGAAGTTTGTTTTGGTGGTTCCACAACTAGTATAGCATTGTAGCTGTGAGAGCCATATCTTGACTACTTAGCTCAAGAATAAGTTCATGTGTCCATGTTCCGCCCTTGGCTACTGGTATCTATATATTCTCTTATGAAAATGGTGGATGGTGTATGCACGATGAAGCAGATTTTCACCAATGCTTTCCGTAGGCATTATGTCCTCCAGAAAGGTTAGAATTTGAAGCTGATGATGACTATGTTCCTATCTAGATTTCTTGATTACCTTAAAAATTAATGAGTATATGAGTGAAGAGTCTTATGCGTGATTTGTTAGATGAATTATTGTTGTTTGCAGGATAATCCAGGTGTCTTTGACTACAATGTTGCACGAAAACTCAAGGATTTTATCACCGCTGCATTGCTACAGGCAAATAACTGATTATGGATTGGTTATTGCTACATGTCAACCCTTATTATTTTGTAATTATTTCTCTTCTAACAACATATTGGGTAAAAGTAGCCGAGCAATCAAGTCAAGTGGAATGATGTCTTAGTGCTTGGAGATAATGAAAGGGGAAGAGAGCATGATGAAGAGGCAAAATTCTAAAGGAGTTTTATATGATAGACTTTACTCGGTGAAAAACATAAAGATAGTGATTAAAAGGTTGTGTTGTATCTTAGGTTGTGATGTATACTAAGGCTAGGTTGGGTTGTATACTTACGTTCTAATGTGTGAAACTGGATTTAATGGTATTTTAAAGGTAATTTGGATCTCTTTGGCCTCTCTCTGGCAGCAGCAGCGCGTAGTTGTGCTTGGATTTTTCTTTTTAAATTTATAAAAGATTTTGGCACTAGTTTTTTAGAACGTTGTACCGTAAAAAACCACTTCTAAATGGCACCGATTTTTGAAAACTGGTGCCCAAAAATAACTAGTGTTATAATAACACCGGTTTTTGTGCACTGGTGCTAAAAATGGTGTTATGATAACACCGGTTTTTGAAAACCATTGAAACCATTTAAACCCCTACTTAGGCACTGATTTTCAAAATCTCAAAAAACCGCTGCTAAGCCCATAAAAAAATTGGTGCTAAAGGGGGATTTCTGTGATAGTGTTCAATCAGAATTCTAATTTTTTTTAGCTTTCTGATTCCCATCATAATCAATAAATTCACCACTACCATTATTTTTTTTTATCATCACTACCATCTTCATGCCATGAACAACACTAAGTTCTTAAGGTGATTTTCAAATCAACTACAATTAACACAAAATTATTACGATTCCACTTCAATCAATTTTACCTTCAGATCTACAAAAATTTTGATTCAAGATCTTCAACATAACCACCAACAATCAACATAAAAGATAAAACATAAGCCTTATGCATTGAAATTCATATTGATGAACTCTGACGCGCGCCTCTACATTGAAAATTGTAAAGAAAATGAAAATAAAGTTAGATCAGCAGTATTAATGGAGCTTAAAAGGGACCGAGGATGGAAAAAATGGAAAAAATGGAAAAATAGAGTTGGGATCCACATGCAACAGTGGAAGAAAATAAATTTATTAAAAAAATTAATGGTTGAAGAATTTTTAGTTCATGTTTCGTATACATGATGGTAAAGTCTCTGTATTGGAAAGTTTATTGCCCATTCAATCAGAATAAATCACAACTAAATCTATATACAAAAATGAAATATTTCATAATCACTATTAGTTTTAAACGTATGATACATCATGATAAACCTCATATAAAAAGTCTTAAATCCACTTTTACCGTACAAATTACATCCAAAAATTAAAATTTCTCATCCATAAATTATAAATATATAGACTAAACCACAAAAGATATAAAAATGAGAGATTGAATTATCAAATATTTGTTACCTTAAAAAATTGATAGCTTCATGGGTGTGATGTAAAATAAATATTATTCTATATTGTGTGTTAGTTATTTTTTTGAATATTAATATTTTAAAATAAAATATTGAAGATTGAGTAAATTATGATTTAAATATAGGCAAAGTGTTAGGAAAGACTGCTTTTCCATAGGCATATGGAATGCCAAGATTGAATTAGAATTATAGAAAAATAAAAAATTTTGTTGCAATATTAAAATTTACAGTTAAGTGCTAAAATGACCATTACTTTAGGTTGGAAGTGGCAATATGACCCTGCAATATCAGAAAGTGCAAAAATAACCTTTGACTCTGTTGACTTTTAGTCAACATTTTTGGCTGGATTATGTGAAAGACAATTTTCCCCTTGATTTAAAAAATAAAAAAGAAAAAGATGAAAACCCTCTCCCCGTTTTTTTTCTTCCTAGCCAGCTTCCCCCTTTTCTCTCTTTCCCCAGCGGCGGAGGATTTTTTCCCGGAAGACTACGCATACAACATCATTCACTACAACATCGCCACTGGTGACCACTCCACCCTCACAAGAATCGTCTCCTCTCTTCCGCTCCTTATCAACCCCTCACGTATCCTCACGGAGATGGATTCACTGTCTCAAGAGAAATTCGTCGATAAAATCGCCGCTGTGCTTGACTGCTGCGATAATTACCACCGCGAAACTGCCTTGCACCTTGTGGTGCAAATGAATGACGCGTACACTGCACTCGAACTGGTAGTCGCCGAAGTGGATTTCTCTCTACAGAATATAGTGGGATAGAACCCCCTTGCACGATGCCTTACTTCGGTGATGCTCATACGTGGTAATGACGCTGGTGCAATACCACCATATTTCTTCCTGGTCAAATTGGTTCCTCGTCGCCGCGCTCCGCCACATGCTAGACTTCTACATGGAAATATCTTTCCATTTTGAGAGCTCGATAGTGCCTTTCATCGGGAAAGTCACTCCGTCTGACACTTACAAGATCTAGAAGCGCGATGGCAACCTCTGCGCCAACACCTCCCTCACCAGCTACGACGGGGAGAGTTTGTGGGTGGGTGGGCAGAGATAGGTTTAAAGAAGAAAGATACGTTTGTCATAAGGGATATTTTTGTCATTTTATTTTCTGGTCATGCCTTAAATCATTTGGCCAATGCCAAAATTGGGGAGTTTGGCTATATCGACACAAAATTTTCAAAAGTTTGGGTTAGATTGACACATACAATAATTAGTTAGGGTTAAATTGACACTTTCTGAGATTGAAGGGGTTATATTGACACTTATAGCCTACAAGTTAAGATTATAAATGTATTTTGCTCTAAAATTTATTATGCAATGTGAATTAGTTATAAGTTTATGACGTTATTAATTCAACCTGAAATATTTTTCTTGATTTCTTCTAATTTGCAGTTTAAATCTTTTCGTCTTTCCATAACTCATGAAAAGATCATCTTTCACGAGACAGACTCTTAAACATAAACTCGAATTATATTTTACAATTACATAGTCTATTATTGTAGGTATTATAATTTTATAGATATTATATGTTTATAAATTTAATGTACAGTAGAAATGTATTTGATCTCATAATTACTAGAATTTGATGTAATATAATTTGAATAGTATAATTGTGAAGTATTATTTTAATAATATTTTTTGTCAAATATTAAAAAAATAATAACTGACACGTCATATACAAGCTTGATTTATTTAATTATTATTAGAGACCAAAGAACTACTAAGGGTTTCCGTCAAAACAATTGTGTCTGCGTCACATCGAAGTTCCACTCAAAATTTGACACATGTAAACGATATTTACGTACGACTCTCAAGACAAGATGCTCTAAGAAAAAGAGTAGTATTGGAGGCATTGCTTGGAAAACCTAATTGAACAAAAAAGGTGACGAACATTTGGAACCAAACTCGAGAAGCTTGGTTGAGGTCACAGGTGGCCTTCCGGGGACGTCGGTAATACTAACTCATTTGAACCCTATAAACTCCAAAAGGTAAACCATAAGGTCTAAACATCTCCAATAGCATGATAAAGTGAAAATAGGTCTAAACCCTCTAATAGTATGATAAAGTGAATTTTTTTAAATTGCGCGACACTTTATTTATCAATATATAATACAGTGCACACGGAATAAATATTAATCTAACCCATATTAGTTTTGTCCTATTTATACTAATACTAAAGTTATTTAGTGTTAATAACCTACCGAAAGAACCACTTGAGTAATTGAAGTATTTTTTTTACTTAGTTTTGGTGAGTAAGCATATAATTTCCCGAGTTATTATAAATTATGTGGCTTAAAGTCTAGAATTACCATTCCCCTGCATTATTTGTACATAGTAATAAGAATAATTGTGATTTATCCAAATGGTAGATATGCCATTCTTTATATATGTATTATATTTAAATGGAAAAGGCTATTCTATAGTTTACCTTAATACACCCCCTCACTGTTTATGGGATGCAATAATAGATATTTTGAAACAATGTTTACAATATAATTCATTTTTTAGTAAAAATATCAGCAATTCGTAATTGTGTAGGAACATGCCAAACACGATGACCTCCACGTGCATCCATTGCATTTCTTGTTGGTGGGAGGTCTTCCAGGTGGCTTTTGATCGTGTGGGATGTGGCAAGTTGCACGTCCCAGCGGCCTGGCCTTCAGCTTCCTACATTCTTCGAGTACGGCCCATCATTTAGCCTTTATTCCTCAGCATGATCATATGGCAAGGGTCGTGCCAATTTTCATAGCCCGTGTCATTCTTTCGACTCATCTGGACTTTGCTATTTTCTTCGGCGCATCTATCTACTACAATATTTTGACTCGTGACCTCTAGTCTTCTACCATCCTTGCGAATGCCCTTCATTAAACTACTCCTAAGTGCTTACGAGCGCTCTACAAATAAGCTCACAAAATAGAATCTTGATACTCGTAAGGACATAAATCCATTAGACTCAAAATAGGTTTAAAATGAAGGATTTATATTCGAAAACCAAAAACGGTCATCTAAATCCCTTACGATGTAAATCTAACTAAACATAGCAATTTACTAGCAAAAAGATAACAAAAGAGATGTTAAATGTTTAGAAAGATACATGCATTTGACGTCTCATCAGATACCCCCACATAAACCTTTACTCTTTCTCAAGTAAATGAATACAAGCAAAGACCTAAGTACAAACTAGCATGCTAAGCTTTTCCCAAAACACCCAACATTTTATTCTTGAACTATTCTACCTCTCAAGACATAAGAATCTCTCACACATTCATATCCCGAATCCTAAGATAATCCAAACAACCAACAAAACAATCAAAGGTGAGATACAAAAAACAAGTGTAAATACTAGCTTACTCTTCCAAAGAAGCTACCCAATAGAAAAACAAGAGAAGCATAAAATCATTCAAATTTCACTCATTTTTTCCTATGATCCCTCTTGGGTTTTCATCCTACCTTCACACAATTTTCATTTTCAATGATCACCTTAACCTTTTTCCACACCATTTGACCTCTCATTTTTACATAAGTTTCCCTTTTGGGGTTTCAACCTATATGAGCCTCCCAATTTTGCCTAAGTCACTCTTTTGGATTTTCGACTTAGCATGATATATTTTTTATTTTTTCAATTTTCTTGTGTAGCACAAAATGCCCCAAAAGTAGGCTTTAACAAGGAAAACAAAACAACACAAAGAAACTTTGCTAGAGATTCTAAGTGCCTAACTACTCTCTCACTCATACTTAAACCTTACATTGTCCTCAATGCATAAAAAAGAAAATCAAATATCAAAAGTGGAGTAAGGAGATCATAGACACTTACTCTTGTGACCCCGAAAGGTCCACCCACATACACCTTGTCTTGCATCTTCTCATTCTCTCTTCTTGCCTAAGCTCTTTCCTGGGAATGAGGTCGCGGAAGCCCTCTAGATTGGATGCATGCATATTCTCAAATAATTTCTCTATGACTTCTTCATGCACCTCGGCCCTTTCATCCAAAATGGAAAACTTTTCTCTCACCTCTCGCTCGATGGATTCAAGCCTTGCTCCCAAAGACCTCATATTCCCATCCATAGAATCAAGCCTCATCCCAAAATCCTCAATTTGTATGATCATTCCACTTATCGCAAGACTCACTTCTTGCACAAGTTAGATTGAACTCAAGACTTGCTCCCCAAATACACGGAATCGATCAAACAAGTCCGCCGGTAGGTTGGCACATTTAGGTTGTGCACCAGGGAAGATTACACCTTTGTCTCCCATGTCCACATCCAAAGTAGACAAAGTGTTGTAGAAGGTCTTTTCAAAGCTCAGGTCGGGGGCTATAAAAAGATCATCCAAAGTGGTTTCTTGAGTGATAGTCGTGCGCTCGGGTTGTGAAGCACCATGAAGTTTCAAAAACTTGCACCACTATATAGCCAGATGAAGTGGTTGCTTGAAGTATTGGCGGCGACTATTGAAGTTTCGATCAACTTCTCCATAGTGTACCTCGTCCCTGAACTACTTCAGTTTGCCAAACTGAGATGGTTAGGGGCTTCGTGTCCAAGGTATTGTCCAAGAAGACCAACTATACTCCTATAGGTATCTTCCCAGCTCTTTTTCTTTCCCGTTAACACGCACTCCTCAATGAATATCTCCAATATGTTAAGATATAAGTCCCCTTCTAGAGTCATGGACCGAAGCATCCCTACGTCTCAATTGGGGTAGTGAAAAATCTCCTCGTGACACAAAATACCCATGGTTAGGAGGCGTTGTAGATATCACAAAGCCAGGTGGACTATTGCGGTATTAGCCTCCTATGGTTACTATCTACTCCCGCTATTTGTCTCTAAAAGTTCTCCTAATGAGAATGGTAAGCCTCACCTATGCGTTCTTAGAATCTCCTTCCCATATTTCCACCTGAATACCCTCCCAACTTCCCGATGGATCATCATGTAGTCCTTGTCATCAAGGTGAAGTGAGGTAGCCCTTCTCTCTTCCTTGTCGGTATGTTGCTTGATGGTGGCTAGAAACTTCAATGTCCATCGTATATAAGTCTTCAAGTGCATATCTAGAAATCCCTCTAGGTCTGCCCAACTTAACAAGTAAGTCACGATGATGTGTTCATTTATGTAATAGTTTTAGGACATTTTGGACTCACTTTTGTGTACTTTTGTGCTTTAGATCTTGAGTTTTGCCTTGAAATTCTCTTAGGAGAGTTAAGAGCAACGTTTGCGCTCTTATTACTTTTCTAGGTAATTTGGTGTGATGAGGCAATCATATGAAGATTCGAAGATTCGAAGATTATCTTTTAGGGTTTGAAGAGTTGAATACATGCATAATTGAAGATAAGAGAAACAAAGAGTTGAAGATTTGAGAATTTAGACAAGAGAAATGAAGAAGTGAAGATGCAACCATTTGTACTTGTTGCGAGACTTACCTCGCGGGTTGCGACAGCCTACTGAAAGTGGCATATTTTATAATTACACTTTTATAATAATTACCATTCTCATCCTCTCATTTCCTATCTTCTTCTTCCTAACTTTCCCTATTTCAAAACCCTAGTTCTTGCTTCATCTATTTTCACTTATATAAGGATGAAAACCCATGTTTGATATGATTTTGATTATTAGTATGGACTCTAGTAGCTAAGTTATTACTTGGGAGCAATTGATTGAGACTTACAAACCCATGTAGTGTGAAACTTTATTCACTCATTTATGAGCATTGATTACTCATCATTTATTATGATATTAATGATGTTATTTACTTCATTTATTTGATGGGTTATTTGAAAATATGAAATGTGTATATGATCACATATTAGGATGTTAAGGAAGTGTATAATTTATTCTCATTTTTGGCATGAAATCCAAGAACATGGAAATAGAACCTCTTTTGTGTAGATGATGTTAATATGTCTAGATGAATATGGTAATGTGGTTTGTTATCATGTTTATCCCAAGGTAGAAATAAAAGGTATAATCTTGAATGTCAATATTTCTAGGTTAAACCTAATGAATGCTCTGTTTGGTTAAATTGCTATGCATTTGTAGAATGCTAGTAGTTGTAATCAAATCTGTTGATTCTTTTTGCATGCTTTGTTTAGGTGTTGTTTGTCTAAGGTGATCATTGGTGAGGTTTACAAATAGTTGTTGATTGCTTTTGTAAATTACTCTTAAGAAGAACAAAATGTTTATCTTCAAATTGAAGTTATAGCATTCACAATAGGTAATCAAGGTGATTAAATGGGTGGTTGTTTCTAGGATCTATAAGAGTCTTGGAATTGGGAATCAATTACACCAAAGGCTTTGTCAATTGTGATTTTATCTTATTTTACTAGTTTGTTGCATGATTAGTCTAATTACCTTCATATGTTGTTTTTGCTTTCATAACTTAGAAAAACCAAACCAAAAAATAAAATAAAACCCCCCCTCTTCATTCGCTTATATATATATATATGTATATATTATATTGTCCATCCTTATATGCATGAACCCTTAGGAAAATCCCTCTTCTTTGTTGACGACCCCGATTTGCCACTATCTACTTAGTTTTATTTTGGAAGCATTTAGGGCTATAAATTGTATATTTGAGTGGTACAACGACGACCTCCTACACAGGTTGGAGTAGGCCTAGTGCTTCCAAATTCTCCTTGCTCGTGAACTTTGTTTTAGTATCATCCTGCTTGGCCTATCCAAGTTCTTTCATTTCTGAGTTGCACTCCCAGGAATTCTCTTCAACCCCGTGAACTTATCGACAACAGAGGGAGTGGCATCAACGGGTCTTCTCGGCCCTTGTCTCCCAACTTGAGCCGAGTTCTTCCCATTCTCAACACGAAAAGTCGTTCCTTTCTCCCCTCGGCTCATTTTTGGACCCATTCTAACAAAACACAAGAGAATATGGTAATGGCAAGATATAAAGAATTAAGCACTAAGACAATCATCACTTAGCAAGAATCATGCTTCCCAAAACATTCCACATTTAGCACATCATATAGTCACAACTAAGGATTCATACTCTTCCCCAAAACTTAGTTCAAAATACTACCCATATACACCCATAAACACCCAAATTTTTTAAAATTTTAAGTTCCCTCAACATTACAAAATCATGCTAATGAAAACAAGTAAACACAAGGTTCAAAGCATTACTAGAATTTGAAGTTTAGGAGGTGAAAAGAAGCAAAAGAGTGCTCTCTCTTGAGAGAAATGCCCGAATTAAAATTTGGCTTCTTGTAAAATAGAAATGAATGTTTTGGAGTTATGAAGGTGTGTTAAGTGCTCTACATTAATGGAAGAAGATATGGTGGGATTTGATTCAGAGAATTAATGACACTTTTCAAATGGGTTATTTAGAATAGAGAGGTAAATAAAAAGGTAGTAATGGTGTGTGAAGAAAAGGAAAATTTTGGAGTTAAAACTTCTTTTTCCACATGAAAAGGTAGTCATGTTCAAAGTAGGTGTTATGGTTTGGTGTAGTGCCAACTGGAACTATCCAATTCAGGGAAGAAGAAAATTGTAGATCCGACGTGGCAAAAATGCTCAATTTGGCGAAGTTTTATTTTTTGCAAAAAATCTGCACTTTTGCTAGTCCGCAGTTTTGTTCATCTGGAACAGGCTATGATACGATTTGTGTAAGATGAATGCCTTGTGCTAGCTTTTCTTACATTGGCCATGTAACGTGGCACAACCGGTGCCCTGGGAACACTCCTGGGCATTTTTAGCCCATTTTACTACTTTTTCAGCCCAAATCCTAATTCCTTCTATACAAAACCACAAGACTTGACTCAATTAAATTTCAAACCCGTAACACCAACAAAATTTCTTTGAAACACACAGAACAAATAAACAACTAACAACTAACAAAAATTAAAACAAAGAAAATCAACATATTTTTATGGTCGTCCTCACGACTTATTCCTACTTTCAAAGTTCAACTAGTTAGACCTTACTATGGGGTCTCCGGAGTCTCCATCCGCTACTCCACCCACGATGAAATACTTATGGAGAGGTCTCCACAAAGAGTCATCTTTAACTTCTAACTTGTTTCTCATTGGGGGCCCATGCTTAACTTTCATCAATGTCGAGGCCTTAGTCTTTTCCTTGGGTTAAGGAGGAGGTCTAGGAGATTTTAAACCATTCCCATGCTCTATAAACTTCTGCATGTTAGTGTTCAAAGACATGGAATAACAACTCATCATAGGCATAACAACACTAAAATCATGCAAGGTACCAAAATTCTCAACATTTTAATTCTTATTTAAGCTCTCAAGACGTGACCCCTCATCAATCATGCAAGGATTCAAAACCTCATCATTCATGCAAGACATCTCCTATTAATCAATTTCTTCATAAGCATAATTACCATTGCATGTGAGAGAAGAGTTAGATGATATATGATTAGATTTATAAATTTGAAAGCCAACATAATCTATGTCATCTTTTAGGGTCCATGTTCTGAGGTGGACATCTATCTTAGTCCTAGAAATTTTGAGAAACGGTCTCCCCAACAAGATTGGTGATGCACTTCCATCACGTGTGACATGCCGAGGACATAGAAGTCCACCAGAAACACTGATTTTCCAACTGTAACTATAACATCCCTAAATAGTCCCCCTAGAACTAGCTTGGAAATGGTCGGCCGATTGGACTATCACCTTAGTCTCCCTAAGTTCTCTTAGATTAAAAGTTGTATAAAGGTTATAGGGAATGACATTGATTGCGGCTCCAAGATCTATCATGGCATTAGGGGTGTTCAAATTGTTTGACCCGACCCAACCCGTTTTGACCCAGACCATTTGAGTCGAGTTGGGTCAATGTTCCATTTGGGTCAAGTGGGTCAATTTCATATGGGTTGGTTCGGGTATGGGTCGGGGACAGATTTTGACACAAATCGACCATTTAGACCCGTTTGAAATTTTGCCCCATTCACTTGAAAAAAAATATATTGAAAAAAATTAGTTTAATACAATTTATCCTACATTACTTTACTTCATAAACAGGTTTTAACATATATTATTTATAATAAAATAAATTTTCCTTCGGGGTACTTAATAATGTTACAAGTAAAATGTCCACTCCACTACCACAAATTCTCCCCCTCTCGCAGCGCAAAAAATAACAGTTTGACTTCACAATTTGGTGGGCTTGACTCAATTTTCTACTCACTCCTTTATATTCTCTTACCAATCCCCTGTCAATTTAAGAAAACCCTTTATTCATCATACAAGCTATATTTAGTAAATGAATGATAAAGATAAATTAAATGAGTAAGTGTATATATTTATTTTGTTTCAATCCTATTAATATGTATAATTAAATAATATGAAAATAATTATAAATTATACGTATGAAATTTTTTCAATAATATAAATCAATACCTAACTTAAACATTTTTCGAACTACCCATCAACGTTTATAATCTAATACTCGTTAGTTGAAGCTGAAAAATCTTGTGAACAACAACATAAAAATTTATTGAAAATAAAATAAAGTCCATACATTGAATTGACTTAAAATTAGTACAATGTATTACGTGGTTCAAGATTCTCAAGTTCTTCAATTTAGTCTTGTATACAAAGTGGTTTGTGGTTTTTTCACAACCAACCTTGCTCACATATGATAGCCCCTACCATCCTCGTAAACAAAGAACTACTATTATAATCAAGCACACGGCCTCCTCTGCTGAAAGCAGACTCTGAAGCCACAGTAGACACAGAAATAGCTAATGCATCTCTATCTATAAATGAAAGGACATGATATCTACTAGCATTGTTCCTCCGCCAAATCAATACATCAAAAGATAGGTCACACCTATCTTCTTTCACTTATGCTAGATATAAATCAAACTCTGAACTATTCGGAATCCTACTCAAGTCATCATGTTTCTTGGAATACAGTGTGTATATAAGCAGCTCCTCCAATCACACTTGTTGTCTCGATATCCAAAACATTGTGACTCGAACATGTAGTAGGATTCCTACTCTGTGTAGAAGGGCGTCTATAGGCCTCAAATAATGTAAGTAAAGAAGAATTTATCTTCTCCTTCAACTCGCTATCACTAATAACATACATGTTATCGATCAGCCAAGATACATGATCCATCTTGTACCTAGGATCAAGGACAATTGCACCGAATATGAGCATGTTCATCCTATCAAATCCATCTAATACTTATAAAACTTATTTTTAAAAGTATATTCCATCAAAGTCATATCCTCACCATCGTCACTTTTAAAGTTTGACAATAAATGTCCAACACCATAAATCTGTGACATCTATTCATTTCCCATGACATAGGATGAGCCAGATAAATAAACAGTGGTATCGAAGAAAACTTTCAATATTGCCAACAATGAACCAACATAATTTCAATCAAGATCAGTAGGTAAATCTCAACTCTTGAAGTGTCCAATTGTCTTCCGCCATTTCAACTTTTTCTTCAACAAAAATAACCGTTCCACCTCTATTTCTCCTCCTTCTCTCTCTCCCCGACCACCTGCATATTCCAGTAGATAGTGTAAAGTTCCTTAGTTAGTGGTATGGGTATGTACCATAAACAAGAAACTAGACACTATCAGTCCAAATAAAAACACTAGCAGATTAGAAGTAACCGGAATAACTATTGAAAAAGCTCAACACAAAAAACAACTAAAGGTACAAAAAAACAACACTAACTACTCTACCGACTAGTAATGCAAGTTAAAATTTAAATCTTTAATCTAGCATCTCCAACAACGGTGCCTAAATTTGATCTACACTCGCAAGGTCGTTCTTTTTACCAATTACCTATCAGCACGTTTCAAAGACAAAAATTTTAAGTTTCTCCCGTACTCACTACAAACTACCAAAGGATAACTAATGGCAAGTCCGGGGTCGTCCATAGAGATGCTAAGATTTTAAAATTTAACTCACAAAACTCGAAATCGGGTCATCACTTTGATTGCGTGTCAGGAGTAAAACGTGTTGCATACATGGTTTCAGGAGGAGGGGGGTTATCTATTGAGTATGAAAAACAAGAGATAAAACTATATTAAACTAAGACTTGGGGACATTTGCGTAGCATGATCGGTAGACTACCTTGATCCTAGATTCTATCTAATGCAAAATATGTAAACCTATCACAATTTTTATGTAACGGCTTGGCCCAAAATTGCAGGGGATATTTATTAAAATGACAAACTCTTAACAATTATTCTTTTTTGCAACAGAAGCGAGAAAGTTTAAACGATAAATGCTAATTGCATAATCCAAAAATGTGTCTTGAAATGAAATAAATGAACTAAAAGTGTAGGGCTGCATGAATCCTCAACTTGTTATTCATCACGCTCATATCTTACCTAGCACTTTAACCTACAAAGATTTTAAAAAGAGTGGGGGTGAGCTTTGGCTCGTGATGGTTCCAAGTTGGCAACCATTTTTCGGGATGCAGTCGGGATGCTATGCATGCATGCAATAATAAGAAAATAATTTTATTCACTTGAAATAGTAAGCGGGAAATAATTCCATGCATGATCAGTCACAAGTAATATTACATACAAATTATTTCTCACAAAACAATATCAGGCAGTATATCACTTAATAGGATAGTAAAATCATACAGATCAGGTGAGAGGTTATCAGAGTGTTCTACCCATAGCCTTAGGGCATGTGCAGTAGTGGTTTCTTAATGTTAAAAAACTGCTCTAGAAACCGAAAACACCCATAGTGATGGTTTCTACACCGGTTTTTAGTTAAAAAACCGGTCCCTAGTTTCTTGTGCGGGAACCGGTTAAGAAACCGGGGGACTGATTGC
>JAULKM010149901.1:0-17383 GCA_032355605.1 Rubia tinctorum | reverse complement strand
AAAATTTATAACTACTACACGTTGCATAATAAAACTTTAATATTGCAACAAAGACTTTTTATCTTTTATTATTATAACTAAACCCCGTCTTTCCATAACCCTATAGAAAGACCGTCTTTCCCAAGATTTTGCCTAAATTTTATAACTTTTAGTTCTGTAATTATAGATATTCTTGATTAAAATTTATCTGTAGTTCAATTCATTTCATTTCAGTTTGAATCAGTTTAGCCAAAATTTAATGTGGTGACGTTTAACTTTATTTAGTCATATTATTACTATTTTTCAACATACTTTTTTATTCAGTTCGTTCAATTCAATTCAATTCAATTCAGTTTAGTTCAATTCAGTTCAGAACAATTAGATAACTCTAAAGAACATTATCTAAAATAATGGAAGGGAGGTAGTATAAAGTTACTAAAATTATGATTACATACCATGACTTGATCCACGTAAAGGGGCCCGAAACTAATAATAATATGACAAGACAAACTCGCCTATGGAAATTAAGGTAAAGGGAATTCAATGCAAAAACAAACTCGCCTTTGGTAACAGGAGTATAACTAATTAAAAACAAACTCGCCTGTGGAAATTTCGATAAAAGGAAACAATATTAAACAAAACACACACTCCATATAACCTCAAATATTCTAAACGATTACTAACGGGTTTTTTCATTGCTCAATTTTAATCATAAAAAATGTATTGCATTAAATAATTTTCCGCCCCTTAAACCCAGACCATCAGAAAATACAATAATAATTGATTGAATTTTAGAAATTTAAGGAATGTATGCTTACCACTCCTTTTCTGAACAAAGCTTCGGAATTTTTGCTCTGTCTGCATATTCTAAGAAAGTTTGAAATCCGATTATTCTCGTCATGCCATTGAACCATCGGAAATCGTTCCAGGGATATTCGTTGATAAATAGCATCTTCTTCTGCAGCCTCGAAAAATTTCTTACAACTATATTATAAAATTAACAACTGAGGATCATAATGCGAACAACAAAATATAAAATCGACGATGTTGCAGAATAGAAAGGAAAAAATCAATCATACCTTCTTTTTACACTACGAAGATCTTCGAATGAATTTGACGCAACTCGTCCAAGAATATCGATTACAAGATCTTTGGGAAGGGCGTTGATCGGTGTTCCCATGCCACCTTTGTTGTGAGAATTCGTTGTAATATATTGTCTTTCTTCAAATTGGAATGGGATTTAATGTATTTGGGCATTGGGTTTTTGTTGTTAAAGAGAATTCGTTGGTTGTAAAAAAAAAATTGAAATATAATTCGTTGGTTGTAACTTGTAATACATTGTCTGTATTCAAATTGGAATGGGATTTAAGCATTGGGTTTCTTAACTTTTGATGATCTATAATAAATAAGGTAATACAGGTATATATACGTACATTCCTTGTACAAGTACATAACCAAATACTGTACAAGTACATTCCATATTCGGATTGGCCTACAATAATGACCTAACGTTTGTAACAATCTTTAAGGATTTAGCGCTAAATCCTTCTAAACAATATTAGATCAGTAAAAAATAACTTAGCTAGCTATGATTTTCTTTTATTGAATTGAAATAAATATTAAAAATAAAAAATAATAGAGTAAACCTAAATTACGTACACAACATCATTAAAAGTTAGTTTCTCTCATTTTATCATAATAAATAATTCTTCTGTATCAATTCAAATTGCACAGGAAAATTTTCACGGTTTTCAAAAAAAAAATTGACTGTTAATATCTTTATTTACGTATAATAACAGCAAATAAAAAATAATATTTAAAAACTAGTTGCTATTATGAATCTAGCAAATCACATGTAATAACATTGTTGTTTATATATCTATATAAATATATGTTCTAAATTTGACTACTATAATTGAATAAATAATTATGTGCACCTAACTGAACTGAGATAGAGAGAGTAGGGTGGATTCCTCAAGGCTCCAAATCATGTGAGTTTTCCGATAGCAATTTTTTTTAAAAAAAATCATGTGAGTTTACTCTTTTACACCAAAGAAATTTTTCTATAAAAATTATTGTATATTGATTGTGCCCTTTGCTTGGATCCACAACATGGTGAATAGTAGAGTACGGTAAATTACTGGGTACGAGTTATTCCCAGAGTCATGTTTACGTAAAACGCATTTCTAAAATACCTCTCTAAATTAACTCCTTAAATGATAGATGATGAATAACCATTCAACACTGTGAATGATCCATTAGTGGGGATACGATAAGCATAGTACCCCAGGAATATCATATCTGAATTGGTAAAGTACATCCTTTTTGTAATACAGTTAAATTTAACTGACTCCTAAGTCTATAAGATAAAGGAAACTAATTGGTTCAATGTCCAAATGTACAAAGGTTTCAGTGAATCATACAATTTTACACACATGGTTTTTGGCCGAGACTTGTAACAACATAATAATACACATTATTGAGATCAACTACCTCCAAAACACAAGCAGATTATCACTGAGGTAACTTACTAAGTTTACAGTAGACAAAGTCTTTGTACTTCTTGGTCTTATATTTTGCAGGATTTCCCTCATCAATAAGCTCCCGAATAGGTCCAATCTCACGTTCAGAATCAGGCTCCAAAAACACTGGCCATGACATTCTTGTCCTATCTTTAGACACAGTTGTCCGATGAAGCACGCCCTTGTACTTCCCATTGCTCAGAATCTCAATCTGGTCCCCAATGTGGATGATCAGCGCGTTCGGGATGTACCCCACGTTGTACCAACGCCCGTCTCTCGAGACTTGGAGCCCCGGGACCTCGTTAGGGACGAGGATGGTGATCGCGGACATGTCTGTGTGCGCCACGACGCCTAGGGCAAGATCGGGGCGCGGGCATGGCGGGTAGTAGTTGATCTTCATGAGGTAGACTAGGTCATCATCTCCACCTAAAGCATTTTTTATCACATTTGGTTCTAGTCCTAGCCCTAGTGACAGACACTTGAACATTTTGTTAGCCACAGGGTGAAGCCTGTTAGCATACTCTTCATTCACTTCCCTGCCAATTAACCATTTCAAATGCTTGTAACTTTCAATCACTATGAGCAATATATGTACACAAGTGTTTTTGACACTACAAGAAGTTTTACTTTTAGCGACAAAACAATTTAGCTACGATTTGAATTTCGTCCCCAAAAGGTAGCTTTTCGAGATAAACATCTCCTTTTCGTCTACAATACTAAAAAGTTGTACCTAATGGGAACATTTTTGTTTGTAATGGTACTACTACTAGGGATGATGAGTAAAATTTTGAAACTAATGATGCACATTTAGGGACATTTCATAAAACGTCATTAAAAACAATCTTTCCCTAATAAAATCATGTCCCTAAATGTGCGTCTCTAAGCGTCATTGGGGACAAACCTTTTGTTGTCATCTCCAGACTCTAGTAGTAAAACTACAAGAGATCACCGTCATAAAATGATGCACATTTAGGGATGTTTCATAAACATCATTAGGGAGAAATTTCTCTAGTAAGAAATTTTGTTCCTAATGACGAACACATAGGCGTTCCATAAAATGTCATTAAAACACAAAATTTTCCCTAGTAAAAATCATGTCCATAAATGTGCGCCCCTAAACGTCATTAGGGACAAACTTTTGGTTGTCATTCCTAGTAGTAATACTATAAAAAAATTGTTTGTCCGGGGATGAAATTCAAAGTGTACCCAGTATGATGCTTGAGTTCGAAAGATCCTGATCAGAACATCTGTTCAAAAACATAAATCTAAACAAGAGATCAGAATGTAATAAAACAAACCTGTAAGAGGGTGGATTTTTAGGCCAAAACTGGTAGTTAATGGCAGAGGGAGGCCAAATTCGATGAAACAAGTGATCAACCCAACCTTTCTTCCCCTCAACTTCCTTCTGCAACTTAGTTCCATACCCCTCTATGCTATCGGCCCCCGGGACCTTGGCAATGAGCTCTTTCTCCTCTTGCGGGAGCTCGAAGAACTCCCTCCCGACGCGTTGCAGCTCCCCGATAACCTCATCAGGGATGCCATGGTTCACAACTTGGAACAACCCCCACTCTGTGCTTGCCTCACTTATCTGCCTCACAATGCTGGCTGTGTCAGGATCGCTGAGGTTGATCACCGGGACTTCAAGAGCTGCTCCGTGGAGAGTGGTGATCCCTGGCTGTTCATTCTCCGGCCGGATGTATTCTGGCGGGATTGTGTCGAAGGATTGCGATAAGGAAGCTACTTTTTGAACTCTCTGTGCCTCCATTTTTTCCCACTTCTCTGTAAACAGAGTAGTAACTCGTTAAATTGGCCGTGTTACACGTGTTCCTAAATATCAACTTTTAAATGGCTGACATAATTAAAGGTATTAACGATCAAATTGTCCTGCCATGAAAACCAAAACATGAAACTTTTTAATCATAACAATTGTAGAAAACATGGCATTTCGAATTTCTCTTTAAAAGTTAGTTTTCATGAATTCTCAAGCAGATGCATTATATATACTCCCTCCGTCCCGATCAAATCTGCTCACTTTCTGATCAAATATGATCTGAAAAAGTTTGACTGAAAATTCGGTTGGGACATAGGGAGTGCCATATATAGTACAATTTATAAACCTTTTTTTGAAAATTGAGTAATAACCCAAATGGCCCCTACAAGAATCCCCTCCTCTGTCCCGATCCCCTGTTCCAGATGAGATTCGAATTCACACCACTGTAATTGTTTCACTAGACTCCAATAGCCGGACAACATTCCATATCAGTACCATTTATAAACTTAACAGCCACAAGATCATCCTAATCTTCATAGAAATTAAGGTTCATATATATTCTCGAATAATTCAATCGCAAAAATCTACATGCATGCCTGTATTAAGAACTAGATTAATTACAAAAAAAGAATTAGATAAAGGTGGCAAAATCTGACCTTCGGTGTTTGAAGAGGTTTCTTGCGAATTTCTTCTTGTTCTTTCTATGAATCCTCAGACGAATGAGTTTTGTGAAATGGAAGGAACTATAATTCGGGGATACCTAAAAATAGAGACGGTTTCTGTTAAATGCGTGAATCCGGCCTACCTAACAAAGGCTCACAAAAATTACAGAAGAGTGGCAGTTAATGCATCTGCACACTTTTCAACTGGCCAAATTCACAAGTTTCATTAAATACAATTTATTATTTGGTATTTGTAAACACATACTAATTTGTTGAAGATAAAGAAAAGAATTAATCTCTTGAAATAACGTATTTCCATAAACTATGAAAAAATTAAGATTAAAAGTGCAAATTAGAATAAATGAAGATAAAATTTTTGGGTTGCATGAATCAGATTATAAATTTTATAACTATTACACGTTGCATAATAAATTTTTAATATTACAACTAAAATTTTTTGTCTTTTATTATTCTAATTAAACCATGTATTTCCATATGTATTTTCCAAAACTTTACCCGAAGAAAATGATAATGTTATAATTAAACATACAAGTGAATAGTGATCCTGCTCTTGTATATGGGTCAATATAGTTTTGAACTTTTGTAAGTTCTCATATAATTCTTGAGCCTCATTAACTTGAATAACTTATGTCCTCTAAACTTCAACCATCATTGTTTTATTTATTTTTTCAGAAATTAAATGACATAAATACTCTTTGTAATTTGGTTGATGTTTTTCGAATGAAAAATAAGTTCTTTAGTTTTTTGAGGATGCCAACAACATTTGATAAACGTAAAAGGTTTTTTAAAGTGTCAGTTTAACTCTTGATTGGTGTAAAAATTTATAACTTAACTTCTCCCACCATTTTCGGTCAATAAAGAAATCAAATGACAAAAATAGCCTTGTTGGTTTGGTTACCATAACTTACAGATTTTAGCCATCATCAATATTGCCAAAAACACTGCACCGTCCACCTACACCCAACTCATCAGCACCTTTGTCACGACCCGTCCCACCACCATCACAATTAATATCAACACGCCATACCCACTGATTTCAACCGCCATCATTGCTGCCACAACACCAGTTCCTATCTCGAACCCTCCCCTACCACCACACACTCTAACCTTTCGTGCCTCACCAACCCTTCCTTTCCTCTTCCCTCTCGATCCGTTAACCTATGTCTCCATCGAAGAAATCAAGTTTCCCTTAGCAAAACTACACGCACACAATCGCTTGGAGTTTTTGTGTTCTTCGCCGTCACTCCCCCAACACTAGAACCATTCCAAATCATCATTATTTGGGATTCATACCATTGATTTCAGCCATCATCAACAGAAACAATGCTTTGCTTGCTTTTCATGCTGCAAGAGGAATCCAAAAATCCTCTGGTTCGGAATTCCCAACAACCAGCAAAGCAGGTCGAATCAGACATTGATTCCTTCTACTCTGGAATTGGTTATGTCGAATAGCTCATCTAAAGACATCGACCGATAGTGCAGTGATGACGTTGAATCCTCAAAGAGAGATGACGTGGACGGTGGAGATTATGATACTTGATAGTTAATGTGATTGTTCGTGTTCCTCCGGTTGAGCCAACACCTATTCCATTTGATATGAATTTCCTTACCAAAACTCTGGATTGTGAAATATCAGATCTTTGACGCAAGTTGGAATCTCGCCCAACCTACTTATATCACACAAAATTCAAGCGTCTAGCCCGCAGGGTACACTCAATTCCGACTTGCTCTTTAAATAGCCCACATGTTTAGATCACAAGGTTTCTTTGATCACTAACTAGACCGCGGGATTAGCTCACAAAAGATATTGAAACTTAATTAACCCGCAGGATAAACAATAATGAAATAATGAGTATAACTCAAAATTCTGAATATTTGATTGATAAAAGATGTTGTAAAAGTGTGTCAAAACTCTAGGCCATCCCCTCTATTTATAGGGATAATCTCGAGCTACAAACCCTAAATACAATTGGAATTATGAATCAATTTATGGCAGCTTTAAGAAGCTAATACAATATTTAACTAGAACTCCTAAAATAAATGGTAATCAACTCGAATTCTTCTTCAAGTAACCTTGAAGAATATTACCTTACCTTATCTAATCTTACTAAATCTAATTCTAATCAAATTAAAACTCCTAAATTACATTATTTTAAAATTAATTCTAAATATGCGCACACTACCTCATTAAAAAACCCAGTGGGAAAAAGAGTATAGTGTTAAACTCCTAAAAATACTAAACGAATAAAAATATAATAAATCACATTTTTGGATTCATATCAACTTCTCTTGTGGATCTCCCAACTCTCGGGTTGTATGTGCATGTATGTTAGTGATATGAATCTCCTTGCGAAGACTCTGAATTTCGGGATTTCAGATCTTTGACGAAATGAGTGACTTTATGAAGCTAACTAGCCCGCATGATTAGTTCACAAATCGAACGGTATTGATACTTAATTAACCTGCAGGATCAAGCAACAATGAAGATGCTCGCAAGCAATGAGTATAATTCAAAAAATTTAAATATATGATTGATAAAAGGTTGAGAATAAACTCATCCAACCCCTCTATTCATAGGGTAGATTTCGGCCATAAAACCTAATCAAAAATGGAAACTGAATCAACTTATGACAGCTTCAAGAAGCTAAAACCATATATAACTAAATCTCCTAAAAATAAATGGTAATCTACTCAAATTTTTTCTCCAATTAACCTTGAAGAATGTAACCTTATTTAATTTTACCAAATATAATTATAATCATAATAAAACTGCATATTTTTGAAACCCTAATGGACTGGGTCAAAAATAATAGGTCTTTAGAAGCCCACATGGGCGACCTATGGACTGAAAAAAATAATGTTACAATAGTTTACAAAGATCACACTACCTCATAAAAAACCCGGCGGGAAAGAATTTTTTTCTTCAGTTCAAGCCAATTTTTTCTTGTGTTGTTTATCATGAAGTTGATCTATCAAAGCATTTAATGCCGTATCTCTAAGCTTTGTTCTTGACCTTGTCATATGTCTAGCCATGTCACTTAGAGGATCCCAAACATAACCCTTGAATGTTTGATCAAGTCGTGGAATATCTTCATTTATGGTGGTAGTCGTCTTGGCATCACCATCATTCCCTCCATGGTCAAAAGGTTTCGCCCTCAAAACTGAATCATCTTCAAAGGTAAATGGAGATAAATCTACAACTATGAAGGTGGTACTAAAAACATAATCACTTGGTAAATAAATCTTGTAAGCATTATCATTCACATCCTCTAAAACTTTAAAATAACCGTCATCACACAGACTTATTTTAGATTTTTGAGCATTCAGAAACCTCTCCTTCTGCAAATGCAACCAAACCCAGTCACCCTCTTGAAACCACATAAGTCGGCTCCCCTGGTTGGCTCTGTCAGCATTATAAGCATTTGTCCTTTCAATCTTCAATCGTACATTCTCATGTAACCGCTTCACAAAACTATCCTTCTTTTCTCCATACAAATTTCTCACCAGTTCAAAATTCAAAGGACTTAAATCAAGAGGTGTATTTGGTAAAAATCCATAAACAATCTCAAATGGAGGTAAAAAGTAATAGAATGAACGATGTGATTATAAACCAACTCTGCAATCGGGATATATGTCCCCCAATTCTTCATTTTTTTTTCTGAACTAGGGCACGCAGAAGAGCCTCTAATGTGCAATTGGTTACCTCTTTCTGTCCATCAGTTTACGGATGACTTGCCATTAAAAATAACAATTTAATCCCTAACTTGCGCCACAAGGTATTCAAAAAGTAGGACAAAAATTTGTCATCCCCGTCCTATACTATAGATGCAAGGATTCCATGTAGTCAGGCAACTTCTTTAAAAAATAAATCCACGATATGTTTTGTGTTATCTGTCTTCCTACAGGGAATAAAATGTGCCATATTCAAAAATCGATCAATAACCACAAATATAGAATCATTACTTGATTGGGATCGTGGTAATCCGAGAACAACATCCATAGAAATATCAATCCAATGATGTGTAGGAATAGGTAAATGAGTATATAAACCGTGAGGATTAGTCTTTAGCTTTGCCTTCAAGCAATCAATACAATTACTACAAATCCTATCAACAAAAAGTGCCATTTTTTGTCAGAAGAAGTGCTCCCGCAACAAATTATAAGTTTTTAATGCAAAAGGTCCCATTAAACCACCTGATTGAGCTTCTCTAACAAGTAATTCACACATAGAACATTGAGGAACACATAACCTATTATTTATAAACAAAAAAACCATCATGCCGAAAAAACTTATCATAAGCACAATTTTTGCATGCAGCATAAATAGATGAAAAATTGGATTCAATAGCATATAATTCTCGTACAAATGAGAACCCTAACATAATAAATTCCAATCATGTAAGTAAAATATGTCTACGACTCAAAGCATCAGCAACAACATTTTCTTTACCCTTCTTATATCGCAACACATAAGCAAAAGATTCAATAAAACTAGACCATTTAGCATGGCGCTTATTCAACTTCATCTAACTCTTAAAATATTTCAACTATTCATGATCACTATGAATAACAGATTCTTTATGCAATAAATAATGTTGCTGAGTCTCTAATGCATGAACAATTGCATAGAATTCTTTATCATACACAGGATAATTAAGAGCACCGACCTTTAGCTTTTCATCAAAGTAAGCTATAGGTATATTCTCTTACATCAAAACAGCACCAATACCTACACCCGAAGTATCACAATTAATCTCAAAAGTACCTGTAAAATCAGGTAAAGCAAGCACATGAGCATTATATTATCGTACTTTCAATTCATTAAATGCATTCTCTTGATCATCACCGCAAACAAGTTTCACATCCTTTTTAACTAGTTGATTCAAAGATGTAGCAATATATGAGATATCACGCACAAACATTCTATAAAAACTAGCTAAACTATGAAAAGAACGCACCTGATTGGCATTGGTCGGTCTCAACCAGGTCTTAATGACCTCAATTTTTGTTTCGTCGACTGTTAGGCCCTCCTTAGAGATCACAAAATCAAGAAAACCTCTTTTGAAGCACATAGACTAAACTTATTGATGTTCGCATACAAATTAGATACGCGAAGTGTAAGAAAAATCAATTTCATATGCTTAATATGCTCATCAGTCGACCTAGAATAGATCAAACTATCATAAAAGTAAACCACAAAAAATCTACCAATAAACTTTCTCAAAATATGATACATCAACCGCATAAAATTACTAGGTGCATTGGTTAATCCGAAAGGCATTACAATCCATTCATACAACCCGGACTTAGTTTTAAATGTAATTTTCTATTCATCACCCTCCCTAATTCAAATGTGATAACAACCCTGACTTAAATCAATTTTAGTATATATCACGGATCCATGCATATCTTTAAGCATATCATCTAACCTAAGGATAGGATGACGATACTTAATAGTGCCTTGTTGATAACATGACAATCAATGCACATTCGCCGTGTTTTATCTTTCTTAGGAACTAAAATGACATGCACAACACAATGACTTAAAGATTCGCCCACATGATCTTTTTTAAATAACTCCTCGACTTGTCATTGTAGTTCCTTTGTCTCCTCAAGGTTCGCCTTATAAGCAGGTTGACTAGGTATAACCAAACTTGGAATCAAGTCAATCTGATGCTCAATGCCTTGCAATGGTGGTTAACCGTGGGGCAATGGTTCCGAAAAGACATCATCAATATCTCAGCAAACCGTGGAGGAAAATGCACAGGTATATCCACATTGGCAAATAACTCTCTTTAAAATGTAAAATTAAGACATGCGGATGATTAGAAAAAGAACGATTCATGTCTTAAATAGATGCATAAAAAGATTTTCCTGATTCAATTGGCAATTCACGTTTCATCATAAAAATTGATAGTAAGGGACTAAGATGCGAAGGTAAAACTTTTCAATTTTTAAGAATAATTCAAAATTGTACCTAACTTACCTGGATCGGCCTTCCCTGGAATTTTGTCAAAATTTCCAGGGTTTTGACTCTTTTTAATCATCTTTTGGCCGTGATTATCTCAACCTTGAGTAGGGTTTCGATCGTTTCCTTCTAATTCAGTTGCAAACTTTTCTTTGTCGATTTTCTTGTGCCTCTGAGCCTTAATTACTTCCACTAGTGACAATGAAGTCAATGTATACTTGGTTCTATCCTCAGTCATAGTAATTTTATTGGTGTAGCCATCATGCATAGATTTACGATTAAACTGCCATGGTCTCCCTAACAAGATATGACTGGCTTCCATAGGTATAACATCACATAAGATAGAATCGAGATATTTTCCAATCTTAAAGTTAACCATGCATTGCTTATTAACCTTAATCTCACCACTAACATTTAACCAAATAAGTTTATAAAATGATGGGTGAGCAATAACAGGAAAAAATAATGATTTAAAAAGAATATTGGAAACAACATTAGCACAAGATCCTCCATCAATAATCAGTAAACATTTCTTATTTTACAAAATGCAATGAGTATGAAAAATATTAATTCTTTGTACATAGGTTTTGGCTATCTGATAATTTAGAGCTCTCAGTGATACGAAGTTACCTTGTGTGTCCGGACCTTTTTCACCTTGATTAGTTATGATGATCTGTTCATCTATTTGTTCTTATCAACTTTAATAGAGAGGTGGCATATCAGCATATTCATATTCTTCATCTTCTTCTTAAATGGTTGCTAACATTCAAGCATGGGAACAATTACTATGAACATGTCCTCTTTCCTTACAATGAAAACAAGTAGGAGTGTTCATTAAAACCGAATTTGTCGAAGAGATAGGGGACTTACTTGAATTTCTCGACGACTGTTGGTTTGAAGTCTGTGGCACCATTCTTCTATCACTAGAATTGTAAGTCGAATTGGAGTAGGATTGGACTGTAAATCGGCCAGAGTTAGGGTTTATGGATTCAAACCCTAATCATTGACTAGGAAATCCAAACTGTTGATTCTTTGACTGCAAAGTGCTCTCAACCAACCATGCTTTCATCAATAAAACATCCATTGAGATGTCATGTTGAAGCTTGATTGGCGTTTGATGGTTTTCATGAAAGCCTTCAATGAATCGATTCTTGATGAATACGTCATCATCTTTTATCCCGACCCTTCTCCTGGTCAACTCGAGATCTTGCCAGTTTTCATCAACTATGTAATTTTCTTGCTTCATATTGGAAAGATAAGAATGTTAATCCATCAGATGAGTAGGCAAAACATGATAATGGCGAAGCTCGGTATTTAATCTTTCCCAGGTGGAGATAGGTTTCTACCCAGCAAGTTGTCTCTTTTCTTTCACATTTTCCACCATTCATCCGCATAGTGAGTGAAGTAATATTCTGCCACTTTAACTTTTTCTTTCTCCTAATAATTGTTGAGATCAAATAGATTCTCACTATGTCGCTCCTAATCAAGATATTTCACTGGACTGTGTTGACCATCAAATCGAGGGATATCATACTTCAACCCCTTGATGTCTCGAGCAGAGTTTGAACTTGAACCTGAACTCGAATTGGCCCTGTTTCTCCTTTAGGAATCATAATGTTTTTCGTGGAAATGCCTTCTTGAAGATTCTCGGTATGATCATCTTTTTGATTCATCGGAACTACCATAACCCTAGAATTTTTGAACAAATCCCTGAAGATCATCCCTCATTTCTGGGGACTATGGTGTGGCTAGAGCCAAGCGTTTAACTTTTCTTTCCAATCTATGCACCTCGCTCATAAGTGCATTTAATGTGACAGCAAAGCAATCTGGATCAACATGTTCATTGGGTTTGACACGATGTTGCTCCCAACTTTTTGGTAACTCATCTTGTGGCTGCTCACCATGCCTACTATTGGACGTGTTTGTTAGTGGTAAATTTTTGGGATCGCCAACAAAAGGCGGGACGAATGGATTATCGTCCGCCATCTCCGCTAGCTGTTAAGAAAATAAATGGTTAGTAATAAAAATTGTCCCCACTTTCCTTTGTGTAGTAACGTCACTCACCAAGTGTATAACTCTCACAACTCACAAGCTAAAGGCTAATATAAGAGCAATTGATCAAATCACCGCAAATTCAAAGCAATATAGGAGAAAAGTACTGCATATTTTATTTTGAAATTTAAAATAAATAAACTCAAAATTGGGCTCTAAAATCTAGAATTCCAATTTTAACAGCAAATGTGGAACAAAACGAAATTTGAATGACATGAATCGGAGCTGTAATGAAGTAGATATGATCAAAACAAAAATGCTTTATATAGGCGACAAATAAGTTCCGAAAATCAAATTAACTTTTCCAAAACCAATTTAGATTAGCTATCCCAACCCTTATTATTCCTTGAAAATCATTTTAAGCACTTACTTGCTGCCCAAGGTAAATTTTCTGCTCCAATCTCATGCCCAAAATCAAATTTGAATTCCCTTTTCCTCTTCTGATTAGGATTTTATTTCTTTTTCCTTTTTCATATCGAATTTCCTTCTTTTCTTCGATATTTTTCAGCTATAAATTAAAATTTCACACAAAAAATATCACTCAAAATCATATTTTATTCCCCAAATAATTCCAAACGTGTACAATTCCCAAATTTCTAAAAATTACAAAACAACCCCCTCACTTTTGAAAATTACAAATCTGCCCCAAATTTCCGATTTCAAAACCCTAAATTCCAATTTTAAAAACCAAAAATATGATATCCTTTGTTTATTTTGAAAACTTTTGGAACAAAAATCGCCTATATAAGACTTGGAATAAGAATTTTTCTACAACTTCCTCTCAATTCAAATGAACTTCGAGGTATTCAAGATTGTAAGGATCAAGAATATGACACTCTATCTGGAAAAGACACAAAAGACTCTTTCTCTTTTTTATTTTATTTTTTGTGTAAGGAGTAATCTAGAACTAAAAAACAATTCAAGATTACGGAATCAAAGAACGATAAAAAAAACCAAATAGGATTATGAGCGTCCAATAATTCTTCAGAAGAGTGGATGAAAAATATCGCAAGAACCTAAACTATATAAGCTACCTAAAAACTAAGAAACTAACCAGGGAGGTGAAGGCTAATAATAGTTGCTAATAATTAGACCCTTCGACGTTCTCCTGACTCCATTGAGAAGGTGAAGACAGATAGTAATACCGAAGTATTCTAACTCTCGGATCCTTAGACGTCCTTCGACTCTAGATTTAATCCTCTTACTATCAATAGTTTAAATATGACACAAAAGAATTTATAAATTTATAAAAAAATTGAAAATAAAATAATACAAGAACTCGAAAACCCTGATGATTTTTGGCCACGGATTCTTTTGCTTTGATCTGATACCAACTGATATTAATCTCCCTGTGAAGAGTCTAGATTGCAGAATATTAGATCTTTGACAAAACTAGGGGTCTTGCTAAACCCTAGTATGTCGCACAAATTGATTCAAGATTAACATTCGGGATCTTTTCAATTCAATTTTTTTGAAGTTAACTATCCAGCGGGATTAGTTCACAAATTGAATGGTATTGATACTTATTTAACCCACAAGATTAAGCAACAATGAAAGCGCTCGCAAACAATTAGTATAATACAAAAATTTTGAATATATGATTAATAAAATGTTAAGAATAAACTCGGCCAACACTCTCTATATATGGAGTAGATTTTGGCAATAAACCCTAATCACAAATGGAAACTGAATCGACTTATGACAATTTTAAGAAGTTAAAACCATATCTAACCAAATCTCCTAAAAATAAATGGTAACCTACTCGAATTCATTCTCCAAGTAACCTTCGAGAATATTACATTATCCAATCTTACTAAATCCAGTTCTAATCAAAATAAAACTCTATATTTTTTGAAACCCTAATGGACTGGGTCGTAAATAATATCTCTTTAGAAGCCGACATGGCCTGGCTATGGACTGGAATAAAATAATGTTACAATATTTTACAAAGATCACACTACCTCGTTAGAAAAACTTAGTGGGAAAAAAGAGCATAGTGTTCTTAATGACTTCTTTTGTTAGTCGACAATCTTAAATAATTAATCCAAGACCTAGCTGATACATTCTTGAGTTTTTCATCATGAAGTTAATCTATCAAAGCATTCAATGCCGCATATATAAGCTTTGTTCTTGACCTTGTTATCGATCTATCAATGTCACTTAGAGGATCCCAAACATAACCCTTAAATGTTTGATCAAGTCGTTGAATGTCTTCATTTATGGTGGTAGTCGTCTTGGCATCTCTATCAGTTAGCCATAAACGATCACCATTTCTATTTGAGAAGATGAAATCTCCTGACAATGTGTGCTTGTGTTCCATCCAACTTTTCGATAACATATACATTGTCCTCTTCCTTAAGTCATCCATATCTAGGGCATCTATTTCAAAGGGCCTCTATCCTAACATTGAATGGCCTAGTCAACTAATATTTCAATTTGTTTTTTTTGAAAAAGAAGGAATTACTTAGACATTACAAACAACTTCATAGATATACCTTGCACTCTATCTAGAGGGTGGCTTTGTAATCTTTTGGCACTTCATGCCAATTATCATAGAAAATGTCTACCCTTGTCTGCCCCACCTTCCTAACCCAACACGACCACTTAGCACGTTCTTCCGACAAACACAAGCCATTTTAAGTGAAAACTAACGGGGTCAATTCTTTTCTAGCCATCCTCCATTCTAGCATCCTGCAACGTGTTTTCATAAATCTCACCATCCCCGAACCCTAGTTCTCATCATCCTCGTTACTCGTTTTTTCGGTATTTCTGTCTCTCAAACTTAAATAATCACCGTGACTATTTTTTCTAGCCATTTCTCTACAGAAAACCTCATCATTACAACATTTCAACATGTCACAATAGTTTAAAAACCCTAATAATGAACAAAAAAGTATATCATTATATTTAGAACTTCCATAAAAATACTAATAAGACATTGTAATGCTCAAATTGAAATATGCCTATAATGATAACAATTTCAACAACAAACAATTGAAATATGGTCCTCGAGAATGAATCCAACTATGCACATCCATGAATAAACACATAATCATATATAACCATGGTAGACTAACCTTGAAATCAAACTGCAGTGGCTATTATTATCACAATAAAGCAACCTATAGTATGTTGTAAACCCATACACAAAGGAGGGAACATGACTGTTTTCAAATCCTCAAAACCATTGCTAGGGTTATTGTTTTTGAACCCTTACATAAAGATTGTCTCCCTTTTGTTGAAGATTTTAAGATGAAACTTGGATTATAGGGTTTTGCGCATTTTTTGTAAGAGAAAATGGGGGAATTTGTACCCTTGGAATGGAATTTAATATGCCTTGAAATTGACTTTAATGCTTTATGGGGCTTATCCAAAATAATTGGTTCCAAAAATAAAATAGAATCTTCTATTTTTAAAAATGGTACATGAAGAGGTTATGAGTTTGTAACCCAGTCATGTCCCTCTAAGCAAAATCCTGCGTGTCTTACGAACTCAAAAACATTTTTAGTATTTTAAAAATAGCCATATTTGAACTGGTATCATCACATTGTCACATTCAAAATCACATTCAAAACCCTTGATCTTCCAATTGAGCTATCATCCACCAATTTCCATTCAAAATTTGAATTCACTTTGTCAAAGATGAGGGGTACATGGTGGAAGAGAATTGTCGGGAATACATTGACCCATAGCCATGAACCCTACAGTGAGATTTGCGCCAGTGAGAAATTCTTCAATGAGGTGGCTGAGCGAAGGTATGTAGATTTCCTTCGTATGAGGAAGTATACTAATCCAAATAATGTGGGTAGTTGTGATAAGGAAGAATCATCCCTAGGTTATAGTTTACGTTATTTTAAAAATCAAGGAATGTATAAGCTGATTGATCTGCTTTCAAGCGATGTTGCATGCATAAGTGAATGATATCACAAAGTCTGAGTGACGAGCGACATCAGACATTCATAAATATTTCAATCATTTCTTAGACCTATGCGACGTCAATTTTCGTTTGGTATCATATCGTATGGACTGATCAACTATGAGCGATGTTGTACATTCAAAGTGTGTTCATACAAAAATATAAGTATTGTCCACAATCAGCCCTAATCTAAACCTTTTTTCTCACTCCTGGCAAACATGACATTATCTTGGAAACATAAACAACATACACTATATAACATGTAACACAATCACCATACTTCATGAAAATATTCAATCGAGAAAAACAAAATATAGAAGGTATGGTAATGAATTTGCTAAATGAACATGAAATGCATGTGGGAGGTCGTCACCGTACCACTCAAAGATACTATTTTTAAGCCCAATATGCTTACTAAATACAACTAAGTAGAGAGTTGGCAAGTTGGGGTCGTCCACAAAGAAGAGTGATTTTCCTAAGGGTTCATACAAT
>JAULKM010149890.1:0-17384 GCA_032355605.1 Rubia tinctorum | reverse complement strand
GAAAGTTTTACCACAATCATCCAAGGTTGAATATACCGTTCCATTGGAATGGAGTATTACAGCAGGTTTACCCAACACATGGTGCCCTATTTCACAAGAAGTGGACAAGAAGAAAGTGTTTCTTGAACTTTTGAATCAGATTGTTCCCTGGGAACGCTTCGACAAGACTGAGGAGCAGTATTTAGAAGAGAAGCAGAGGAGCAGGTTGGGAGGTGAGAAGTATCTCATCCTTTTGGATGATGTATTGGATATTAAAGCATGGGATGCATTGAAGAAATCATTCCCTGATGATAACAATGCATGTAGAATTATTGTGACTAGTCGTGATCATCACATTGCTCCTGATGATATGCTAGTGGACTCCCACCCTCATATTGTTGGTGAACTCAGTAGAGACGAGAGTCTGGAGTTATTGCTGATGAAGACATTAGCTGGGCTGCGCGGTTTGCCACCTACATTATGGGATCTTTCGACGCAAATTGTTGACATCTGTGGGGGATTTCCAGAGGCAATCGTTTTTGCTGCTGGCCTTCTAGTAACTACTGATCCAGGCCACTGGAAGGAAATTTTGGATGGTTTAAGGCCCGGCATTGAATCGAGTGAACTATGCATGAGCACTTTAGACCTGAGTTATAAACATTTACCACATCACTTGAGGTCATGCTTTCTGTGTTTTGCCACATTTCCAAAAGATGAAGATGTTCCAGTTTGGAGGCTGCTTCGTTTATGGAATGCTGAAGGGCTTGTTCAGAATGATTTGACAAAGAGCCGTGAAGATGTTGCTGAGAAGTACCTTGAAGTCTTAATTGGAAGAGAGCTAATCATGGTTGTTAAGAGAAGATCCGATGGTGGAATTAAAGCGTGTCGTGTTCAGGGTTTGGTTCATGAATTTTGCATAGATAAAGCCAAAGAGGAAAAGTTTTACCATTTTGTAAACAGGTTTGATGAGCTTTCAGCATTTAACGATCATCAAGACTTATCGAGGTTGAGCATTGTCTCCAAGCTGGAGCATTTCAAAGAGCCGAAGTTGTTTTGTCCTCGGGCTCGCTCTCTTGCATTCAACCCCTCTCAACAAACAAAAAGGGAGGAGGAAGAATGGTTCCAGGATGTCTCTTTCTTGACTCACACCTTCAAACTTCTGAGAGTGTTGGATTTAGAGCAAATTAATGTTGGTAATGTGTTTCCGAGTGAAATTGAGCTGTTTGTCTGCCTTGTCTTTTTGGCAATTAGAGGCAAGATGGGGGACATACCATCATCCATAGCTAACCTCTCGCATTTGGAAACTCTTATTGTGGATTCTGGTGATAACATTCTTTCACTGCCAGGCAGCCTTTGGAGTCTACTGAAAATGCAGTATATTTACATTAGGAGCTCACGATCATCTGGTGGTGCTACTTTGCCAATAACAAATCTTGAGAGCTCACCTGCTTTAACTGGATTGGAAAGATTTTCTGGCGCGGTTATTCCTTCTTGGAGCAACATGGAGAGGCTGATGAGAAAGTTCCCAAACATCCGTAAGCTGAAGTGCAGACAGGACAAGGATGATGCAGAAAATCTTGACAAGACTGTGGTCCTCGACTTTTTGTGTCAATTACAATCACTTGATTTGTCGAGTTCTGATGGATTTCAGTTCAAGTTCAGCTTCCCTGCAAATCTGAAAAAATTGACACTGTCGGGCTTTCACTTGCTCGCGAGGAAGATTTCAACCATCGGTAAGATGCCAAACCTTGAAGTCCTCAAGTTACTGGATGTATCTTTTGCAAGGGATACATGGGAAATGAAAGAAGGGGAGTTCTCGAAGCTTAAAGTTTTGAAATTGCATTCTCCTGGCCTGGTCTCGTGGGGAGCTCCCGAGGAAGGTTTGGAGAATTTGAAAAGGTTGATATTGGACGGGTGTCGAGTTTTGGAAAAGATACCTGAATTGCTAGAAGAAATTCTTACACTGGAAGTGATCGAGGTGTACAATTGTTCCAAGACTGTAGTCAGCTCGGTAAAAGAGATTCAGGATGTTCAGATGGATATGGGCAATGAAGATCTAAAGGTGTCCATTAAAGATGTATCTGATGATTGATTGTTGCTCTGATGTCGTAACGACTCATTATTATTCAGTGTTTCCAGCTGTAATAAATGGAGCATCTTGTTTCTAAGTCTGTTTCAGCTGGCAAAGCATTGCTAATCTGCTGCAACCTCTCCATTGTAAGTGCTTCATACACTCGTGAGTCGCGGGAACGAACACCATTGCCAAATATGTTTCTCTGCACACTGTTTCTCACAAATGCAAGTGACAAACAAGATGTTTGAGGCGATGTTGCAAGGTTGATATAAAAATCGAAACTGAACTGAGCATCTTCGGTGGAAGCAACGTGTTTTATTTTCTTTAGGAGAGGGGAAGTAGGAATTTGCCTGCTTTGAGGAAAATAATGAAGAGGTGTCGAGAAACTGGTGAAAGTGGCATCAGTTTCTGCTGGGACCATACGTGCCACTTTAATTGAAATATAAAAATACTACGACAAATTGTACCATGCCCTAGTTTTCCATTCGTATAAATCATATCCCTCCACAATAATATTAAAGTCTTCATATAATCCAAATTACACGAGGTATTTTACAAACATTTTGAAGGTAATAACTTCCAAGTCAAAATTTCATTTTGAAAAAAGAAGCAATTTTGAAGGAGGGTCACATTTTGCTTGAAAGAATTGGAGTGGATCTCTTTCCTATTAGCCTAAAAAATATAGTTGTAAACAGCAGATATAGATAACAGAATTTTCAAATTCATGTGGGCAGGTAATTAGAGTAACCATGAAAAGAGTACACACCAATAATCTGAAGGAAAAGACCAAAACTAAACGATACTCCCAGGGATTGTATTTAACAGCATAGTAATATCTAATAAACGGAAATCACTCAACAAAATTGCCAATGTCATCAAACTCTCACTACTTAGTACTTGACAGATGCAATAACTTCCAGTTGAGAGCCAAGCTTTTCCTCGGCAGTCTTCTCAGCCTTCAGCCTCAGTTTGGTCAACTGCTTCTTCCTCTCATACACTGCCTGAGCTCTCTCCTTCCTCTTCTTCTCCAGCTCCTGCAACACAACCAAATCAATAGACAATTTGTCATACAATATTTACAGAGAGTAGAGGCATGAAAAAGAACATTGGCAAGAAGACTTGAAAAGGGAACAAAATGGCTCAGGACAGAAATGATTGGACTCAGATCTCACATATCCAAAAATCAAGTTAGAAAAGGGGCAAAGAACCAATCGACAATCAGATGAAAACTCAGACGAGTATTTAGAATCTCAATCTACACCCAGGGGAAGAGGTAGATACAATGCAGTTCACTTTTTTACAAACCCTGATCAAGAACAATGTATCAAATCAAGAAACTTTAAGATGCAAGTTCTACATCCGATAAGGCAACCACAATGGTCCTAAAAGAGACTATAGTAAAAGGCTCTAGCCTTCTAGGATGAGATCAAACCCGTTCTGGAGATTGGAAACCAAGATCCTAAATACGGATGATATAGCACAAGATTCTACAAAGACCAGCAGTACCAGAAAAATGTAAACAAAAACACCCACCCCTCCCAATCAAAAAGAGTCGCACCAGAAACTCGTTAGAAAAAAAACCAGTGAAAAGCTCACACAAGCAAATTAAGTATACTAACCTTGATGGTATCATAATGGTTCCATCCAACCTCAGAAGAAAGCTGTCCCAAAAGACAGTACTTGTGTCCAGCTTGCAGCCTCAGAACCCTATCCATCAAACAATCATCAAATAATCAGTCCAAAAGGCTTAAACCCCTAAAGTAATATGCTTTCAACGCAACAAAACAGTATCAATTTAACCTACTTGAGTGCATCAGGGATGACCATCCTCTTAGTCTTGTCATACGGTGGTGGAACACCCTCGTACACCTTCAGACGTGCAAGGGCAGCAGCTCCACGCTTGGTCTTGTGGGGAATCATCCTACCAACAATCAAACACAATAAGGTCATTTAACAGCGTCATAAAGCAGCCATATACACACAGATCAAATAAAGCAAAAAACATTGCATCAAAATATCTCATCTCAATATATATAATAATAATTAGATAACCTTAAAACAGCAGAACATATACTGCAAAAATAACCTAAAGGAAATGACATAACTTTTCCGACATCCAACGCAGTAAAATACCAAGCAGAACATTTCCACGCAAAATGAGGATTTAAGAATATAAAAAATTAGAAAGAGGAGAGGAAAATACCCGCGGATGGTGCGCCAGAGGATCTTGGAGGGAGCGCGGAAGTGAATGGGGCCGTGAGAAGGCTTGGTGTTCATGCGCTTGCGAAGGAACCGGTGGTACTTCATCTTCTGACGAACCAAGCCGCCGGAGAGGCAGATTTCCTCGCATCGAACAACGACCACTTTCTGGCCGTTGAGGAGTTCCTTGGCTAGAATCGACGACAAACGCCCCAGCATGTGGTGCCGGGCGTCCACCACCACTCTCCTCGCGCAGATCCCCGACCCTGAAACCATTTTTTCTCTCTCTAGGGTTTTGGTTCTTCTTCCTCCTCCGAGTGCTGCTGCTCTGGTGGCGGTGAGGGTCAGGGTGAGGTTCTTAAGAGTTTAGCTAGGTGAGGTGATTTTAGGGTTCTTTTGCTCTCTTTGGGCTTGGGCTTGGGATTGGGCTTGGTCTTGGGCTTAACATACGGACATACACTTGGGCTGATAATCAATCTGTTATGATGCAGGGGTTAATCCGGAAATAAAGAAAATTAAAGAGGACTATTCAGCAATTAGCATATTGATGGGAAAATGGAAGTTGAAGGCAGCTGCTATGCAACCGATTTGGGAACTGGTTTCACTTTTTCTGAGTGATAAAATAGATTTGTCAGGGATGGTTATAGGTGATGAATATATAAACACCACACCACTTCATTGAAGAGGCATCAAACTTGTAATTGGAAACTTTTCGCTAACTTTCTCATTTATTGAAATTTTGTTCTTCCTCATCTTACCTCTAAATTCTCAACTCCTTGAACTGCAATTTCTTTTAATTGTTTGGATTGGTATCAGAGCACAACGTTCCTTGAAAATAATGGTGAAACATACGTGTCTCGATTCTTGGAAGAGTGATGCCGAAGATATGAGAAATATCTTTGAATTGATGAAGAACAAATTGGATATGATAATGATGATTCTTAAAGAGGTCAGGGATGAAGAATCGGAGAATTCACATTGCATGTCTCAAAATCAATCTGTTGTGTGGATTCACACCTAGCAGGAGGTAGATAACAACCAAATCGACGAGGGTGATGAGTTGCAGATGGAAACGAAGGCTGAAAAGGTAAATTTTCCTTTATTATCCAGCAAGAATAAAGGATTGGGTGAATGATATAGATGCTTATTTCAAACTCAATTCGGTTCCGATGAGTCAAATATTCGATTTAGTTCATCCTTGTTTGGAAGGTAGGGCAGTTTCTTGGTATAATTTGATCATATCTTGTCACAACTCCGTTACTTGGGAAGAATTATTAGATATGGAAATTTATCGATTTGGTTATGAAAACGAAATCGATGAGCTTTTATGCAAAGAGAGACAGGGGATTTAGAGGAATCAAAATTATTCAAGATTGCTCAAGATGACGGTGACTGCAAAGTTGAACTCTCAGAAATCTGGGAAGAGAAAAGCAAAGAAACTACCTATCTTATCGATGACTTTCCGGCACAGGACTTCGATGCCAGCTTCCAAGAACTTATCCTTGTTGAACCTTCTTCGGATTTGGAGATGAAATCTTGTAGTGTGATGGGATCATGTATCAAAGTTTCAGTTAGAAAACAAAATGTGGGTGTGGTGGATATAGTGAAACTTTGTGAAGTTGCTGAGTTGAGTTTGATTGCTAATATGATAAGTACAAATGAGAAAGGTAACTCCATCCAAACAATAATGTGCTATGATCCGGACATTGAGGTGTTTTATGAATTTACATTTACTGAGTTGAATGAATTGGATGTTGCTAGAGATGAGAAGTTAATACATGTATGTGATGGATCGTTAGATATAGCTCTAGAATTCATACTCAGGGGACTAATATATGTGATGGATCATGGTAGAGAGAAGGAGATCTTTTGGATATTTTCTTGCGATCATACTCTAATATTGGTTAGGTGGAATTTTGAGGATGAGTTGGGTGTTTATCAGTCCATGCTTTTGGAGGAAATTGGAATGAGATTGGAGATGTACCTTGATGTTTGGGACTTTTTGTAATTTTTGGGTTATCACAGATGGTATAGTTATAAGTTTTGAGAGAATTTCAGTGGAAATGGCCGCGTTCTTGGAATGTGTTGACCAATTACAAGCCTTGTGAACATCCAACGCAAACCTCAAGAGGTAACATATCACTTCATAAATCAGCTTCTTAACTGTTTTGATGAAGATAGAAATATGGAAAATTCTGGATTTCTTAGTTCTTTTGCCGGTTTGAACTTGCTGTTAACAAGGATGAAAATAGGAGGTTCGTGAAAAATGATAAATATTGTTGTGCGTGTTGAGATATTAATCAATAAAGTTGAAGCATTTTAGGGACCATATTGTGCTTATATTTGTATTACTCCAGCAAAGTTCATGCAAAGGTTGAGGATTGCAAAATGGTTTGGGAGTTCAGGATCAATAATGCTACTTGTATTCTTATACCATGTTGTAAAATCTCGAAACAACTATTGGTCATTTCAAAAATTGGAAGCACGCTGCAGATATGGCTAGTCTACATAACTGCACAAAGACAACAAGTCTTCAAAGTAAAAAAAAATGCAAATGCTTGGGAGTTTACCCTTTTCAGTGAAAATGGCTATGTTTTTAATGTTCGGACCACATTTGCAGAGATGGAGAATGAGCTTCATTTACCCTTTTAAGGGATTAACATTCCAGGCTAGTGCTTTTGGCATGGGAATGGTTGCATCCATTCATAAGCATAGATGTTGGATCTTCATTAACATAGTCTGCAAACTTGAAAAGTTGATTATGAATTTTCATACTCTCTCTATGTCTTATTTGTTGAAGAAGCATGATAAGTATGAATTTTCATACTCTTAACATAGTCTTATTTGTTGAAGAAGTATGAATTTTCATACTCTTTCTTGCTGACAAAGAGTTGGGTTCAACAGTTGAAGTATTTTAGCCAACAAGGCTTTAAAGCAGGTAAAACATATCGGTTGAAAAGAAGCCAAATTAATAGAGAGATCAGTTTAAAGTTGAAATTTGGAGCTTATTTTGAAGGCAAGAAATTGAATAATTTTGTTGGAAGAGGAAGCTAAATTGCAGATGTTTTCATAACAAGAAGACATCATATTCATTCAGAATTTGTGGACAAGAGGATGATGATCATGGTGGAATTCACTATTTCGACATTGGCATTCTCACTGTCCAGCATTTGCTCATTTTGGATGCTCTCAATTTCTATTTCTGGACAGACAGGGACATGATCTATGATCACTTGGCATCAGGAATTAAAGAAGTTCTTGAGAATGACAAGTTTGCTTTTGATGTTGATCGCCTACAGAAGTACACTAGTCATGGTTTATGTAAGATGCTGAAGTGCCCTAGACCGCTTTCGTTGGAAGATGGGAGGATGAGATTAATTCACAATCTTTGTTTGGAGCTAGAAAGACGTTGATATGGGAAGGCACCAAATTTTTTTGAGGCTGGTAGAAACTCTACTGCAAAACTTGCGCTACATTTCCCTACTTTGCACGACCACATTTTGTACAAAGGTCTCCCAATTTTCCTGTGCAAACGAGCTCAAATAATTGTTTTGCACTTAATTCTTGAGCATCTTGGAGCGTTCGAATACAATTCTAAATTTGGGGGAAATGTGGATGCATTTCTGCACTTGCTGATGTTTTATTATGTTGCATGCTAGGAAGGGATTAATGTGAATCGTGTTGGTGTGCATGCATTACCAAAATTACAGAAGATTTCACTATTAATATGCATTCAAATGCATAATGCAAAGAATTATTCTTTTTGCATCAGATGGGTCATTATTACATCCTATATACTCTCACTTTACAATACTTCAAAACAGAAGAAAAATGTGTTGAGGGATGTGCTTTGAAGTGATAAATATTTTGAGCTTGAGGACAAGCTCCATTTTAGTGGGAGGGATTGTTATGATCCAGGGATTAATCAGGAAATAAAGAAAATAAAAAATGACTATTCAACAATTAGCATATTGATGGGAAAATAGAAGTTGAAGGCAGTTGCCATGCAACCGTTTGTGGAGCTGGTTTCACTGATAAAATAGAGTTTGTTAGAGACGGTTATCGGTGATGAATATATAAACACCACACCACTTCATTGAAGATACATCAAACTTGTAATTGGAAACTTTTCACTATCAACTTTCGCACTATTGAATTTATGTTCTTACTCATATTAACGCTAAATTCTCAACTCCTTGAGCTGCAATTTCTTTTAATTTTTTGGATCGTATCACTATCATTTGAAATTATTTCACTTGTTTGGGAGAAACTAAATGATCAATGAATTTAGAGATTACAAGGGGCAGGTTTTGGTGGAGGTTGGTCTCGCATCCGTTTCAATAGGGCTGATATGGAAGTAGTTTTGATAGGGGATGAGATGAGTATGAGTATCCAAACCATATTAGTCATGGGTAATAGGTTGGAGGTGAATATTGGTTCACATTTGCCTCACCTATTGCTATATTTCTGTTAGTTTAATCTATAATAAATAAATAATGAGTAATGATAAAGAGAGTGAAAACTTATAGTGAATCCACACAGTGAATGACTAAAAAGACAAATGTATCCCTGATTAGTTGCACTTCTCTTAAGGAAGGTGATTAGTGATTTAGTCATTTACTAGCATCCACATCATTCACTATGAGTTTCACTATGAATTTTCACTCTCCCTTTCATCACTCATAAATAAATTTTCAGAATGATCATATGTTACCTATAATTTTTTTCATGTGAAAGCTTATTAAATTTAAAAAAATTAAGAATAATATAATAAAGTGATTTAAGTGTGTATTGAGATATATGTGGGATGAGTACATTGAGTTTGAAGTTGGCAGAAAGAACCAAGTGGATGATGGGGCAGGGATAGATTTTATATAAAAGTTGATGGAATGGAATGAATTTTAATATTGTACATACTATAGGTGATGGAACTGATGAGGATATAATTTTTTTGATAGATATGGAAATCTCTTAACATATAGACATGGATACAAAAATATACTCCACCTTCAGCAACTTCAGAGAAGTACTTCAGCTATGGACAATCTCGGGATACCCTCAATAGGAGAGATGTAGATTGATAAACTTAGCACCTCTCCCTTTTTTTTATCACAGTTGCTAAATGAGAAATAGAACCAATTTTATTTTGTCTAGATTGATAGTAAGTGAATTGTTGATTCAACTTGTATGTCTGACTAGGGAAGAAATAACACATAGGATGGAATTCTTTCATCTAAATCATAGATCACATACAAGTTTAGAATCATCTTTTCTCCTTTACATGTGTAGATCGACCTTTACTTTCCAAGTTTAGGGTTACAAATGTATAATTTTGATTAGAAAAAAAATCTAAAATGACCCCACATTTATGATAAGTGCCAATATGACCCTCTAGTTCATGAAAGTGTGACCCTAGATAATTCAATAAGTGCCAACTTTTCCAATCCGACAATTATGAGCCGTAATTCGAAGAAATGACCCTTTCGCCCCTCTGGAAAAAGGAGTAACGACTATTATGCCACTACTTTTCTTTCTTCTCCTAAACCCTTACCGTCGATTTCTCTTCTTCTCGACCCTCACCTTATTCTTTTATCGTATCCTCCCTATTCACCATAACTTTATTTTTCTCTATCATCACCCGTTAACATTCAATACTCTAATCTAATCCCAATTCTCCCAAATAAATCCCTTCTATTCCTCCCCATTCTTTTCTCACATCAATTTCAATTCTCTACCTTTCTTATCAGATCCTTTCATTTTGTACAGTCGGTGACCTTGAGACGCCCTCACGACAAAGAGCCCACCAAAACGCCTGCCAATCCTGAAAGCCCACCACTCTTATTTGAGAATGCTCTGCCATGATACCAACCTAAAGCTCAACAAGGCACAAGTCACCGACATCGAGGACATCCTCCACGCTGCCTCCCACTACGACAAGCTCAACGAGAAGGGTGGAGCTGCGCCTCAAGGCGGTGGATCTCGTGTGTGGCTCACGATGGTAGATCTTCGTGCGTGGTTTGTGGGGGAGGGTATCAGCGGGAATTGGGCTGGAATGGGTGCTGGCGGGATGAGATAATGTTTTATGGTTGAGGCGGGATATGTATTGGGGTGGTGGGTGGTTGGACTGAGGTTTTTGGGTGGTGGCATGCTGAAGTTTTGGATGGTGGCAAGGCGGCGGCGGTGGGGAGGGGGTGACGGTGACACGACTATGGAAATAGTATGAGTAAAACAGTCCTTAAAAATTCATATTTCAGCCAAGTGGTATTTGCATCTTTCTGAATCTAGTTAAACATGTTTTGTTAGAGTCAACGTAGGAAATGATCCTTGAGAGTTATATTGGTACTTTCATTAAGAACTTGGTGTTATTTTTTTTGTACTTCAAAATTTTGATATTTATATTTGCACTTTCACAACTATATGGAGCTATATTGATATTTTGCCTTTTTTTAATGATTTTGAATAACTAAAGCGCCTATTAAAAACACTCCACCCATTGTAGTAAGTTTTGAGAGTATACGTTCATTTGTTTAATCTTTAACTAAATGAGAAAAGTGCATACATAACCCTACCTAAGTCACATAAGTGCAAATATAACCTTTTGATAATTGAAAGTGCAAATATAACTCTCGATCCTAAGTATATATGAAAATGTACTTATTTCGACAGATATAGGCCGGAATCTAATGAAAAGATGATTTTACCCCCCTAAAAAACAAAAACAAAATTTAAAATTAAATGTCTATAATGTTCCTAAACCCTAATTTTCTTTACTCTTTTTTCCTTCTCGGTATTTCCTTCTCTCTTTTCTCCTATAAGACCCCTCCTTCTCCCTCCTTCCTCCATCTCACCTTCCTTCAATCTGCCCCTCCACTATTATTCTCCTTCCTTTTGCCTTCGTTGAGCCCGTTGCCACTACTGAGCCCTCTCTCTGTCACCAGCGTTGAGCCCTCCACCACCACACTGTTGAGCCCACCCTCCGCTACAGTGTCGCTCCTTCCTCTTCTCTGGTAACCAGCCTCCCTCCCATTGCTATGCTCGTTGTCATGGTTGAGCACTCCACTGCGTGGATCTCTCTGCCACCGCATTGCTCCCTCACTGCTAAGCTTGTCGGGTCAGCTACCTCATCACTATTTGGCACTGGGTCAGCGGGCAGAGGGGGTGGGACGGGGGCGGAGAAGATGGAAACCCCAACAGTGGATTGGGTGGTCGAGGCGAAAACCCTAGTGGTGATTCAGGTGGTGGAGGCGGAGGTGATAGCGGTAAAGGGGGTGAGGCGGAAACCCTAGCAGTGGATCATGTTGTGGTGGCGGAGAACGGGGTGAGGCTGCATAGGGAAGGCGAAAACCCTAGTTGTGGAATAGGTGGTGGATGCGGAGGTAGTGGCGGCAGAGGGGGTAAGGCGGTGGAGGCGGAAACCCTAGCGGTGAGGAGGAAGGCTGACGATAAGAGGTTGTGATGTGGTGGTGGGAGGTGGTGGTTGATGGATGATGGCGAGAGGTGGTGGCTGGTGGTGGCGGAAATCCTAGAGACAGGAGGTGGTGGTGGAGTGGAGCAGCGACGACGACGAATGTGGTAGCAGCAGAAGTGGTGGAGGTGGAACGACGGAGGTAAGGCGGCGAAAGTGGTGGAGCAGTGGTGGTGATGGTAGAACAGTAGCGGGGCAAGGGCATTGTTGTCTTTCAAATTTTTGTATTTGGCCCAAAGGGCATTTTGGTCATTTCTAATCGGTCAATGGCCGAAATGACCAGTCAATACTGGAATATAGTCTTTTGGCTTATATTTGCACTTTCATTAAATAGTTAGGATTGTTTTTTTATATTTTAAATTAGAGTTAAGTGCTAAAATAACCCTATGTTTTGATCGAAAGTGTCAATATAACCCTTTAAAATCTGAAAGTGCAATGCTAACCCTATTATTTGGTCAAAAGTGCCAAGTGATGGCATAACAGGATAAGACCTCTAAAGGCTAACATGCACAATCCATGTTTTAAGGCCCAAGATGATTAGACGAGGGGCCCACATAGTGACTTATCACCATTGGGCCTCTCTACTATAAGAAGAAAGAGGTTAAGTCATGGGCCAACCTAGTAGGGTTTTAGAATGTCATAATACAAAAGTATGTTTTCTATTTTAGGTATTCATTCACTTTTTGCCTACTTTCCCTATGAATTAGCTTGTGCTCCAAGACTGACTTGAGCGTCAGAGAATCTCCCCTTGGATCGCTCCGGGGTTTGTCTTTTTTTTTGCAGATTGTGAGTACGTCGCAGGGGATCGAAATTAGGGTTTGATCATGTTCAAGACGAATCACCAATCTAACCCTAGGAACCTGAATTTGATTGAAATTATGTAAATTAACTATTATAGCCCTGATTTTAAATGATATAAATTCATAAAATTGGAAAGAATATACTATTACTCTTGAAACCCCATGTTGTCTTCTTCACCTAACATTCAAAAAATTAGATGACTCTATCGTCGCCATCTTCTTCACCTAACATTCTAACCCTAAGTCTTCTTCACCTAACATTCCGACTCTCTCTTCACCATTCCCCACGAGATGCAAAAATCTGACCATCACTTCATCAATCCCTTCCGAGTCCACCAAGTTCAAGATCTCCCTCTCAAAGGTCACGCCGCTGCAGCCTCCCTTCTCACGTAGGACTACACGACACATGTGGAGGAGCGGAGATCAAGCGGATGGCGTGGTCCAGAGGGCGAAGATCGAAACTTATGGCAGAATCCAACGTAGGGTAAACCGGGTTGTAGATCCAATTGGATAGGGCTTTGTTTTCTTCTAATTTTGTTTTCGGGTTTATGGATTTAGGAGTATAATGGCTCGTGTTGGTGAAATATGGGTTTTGGTTTTAGGATTACAAGGCAGACGAGGGGGATGCGGAGCCACTGCGACGACGGTGAAGGCGATGTTGCTTGATTTACTGAGAAAGAATATAGATAGCGTGCAACGTCCATTGAACCACCATCATTAGTTGGAATAGACTAAGCCTATCAAACTCCTGGGCCGACATGAACTCCCGTGACGGAGACGTTGCTTGATTTACTAAGAGAATCTGTTGGGAATCTGAGATCGGTGCTTTGATGTTACATAGTGGCAGGTGGTGGCGGACGAGATGGAGGAGAAAGATGGGACGATGGAGACGAAGAAGGGTGATAGAGGAGGAGGGAGGTGGTGGAGCCGGCAATGGCAGGTCTAGGCTGGTGGTGGTTACAAAACTCTAAATTCTTGCAACAAAATCCAGAACCCCGCAGTGGCATGGCGGTGGAGGAGCAGCAGCGCAGTGGCGGATTAGCGGAGTAGCGGTGGTAGTTGTTTTTGAGATGAAGAAGGAGGAGAATCCCATGGCTAATTTTGTCATTAAATATTAGTTTTAAGACTAGAGTTATTTTCATCTTTTTAGGTTTAGTCAAACCAGAAAATGCTAAGTCAACGTTAGAATAGTGCGTAAAGGTTATATCGGCACATTTACCCTAAAACTTAGGGTTAGAATCACACTTTCAAATTTTACAGGGTTATTTTAGCACTTTCAGAAAATAATAGGGTTATATTTATATTTTACCCTTTAAATTATCTCAGGATTATACCAATATAACCCTACTTACTTGAGTAAATACCAATATAACCCTCAAATAATTTTTAGTGCAAAAACAACTCTACCTACTTAGTGTAAGTGCTAATGTAACCCTACGGAGTATATTTCGGCATTGACTTATCATTTCCGGTCATTGACTGACTGGAAATGACTAAAATATCCTTTGAGCCTGATAAAAAAATCTAAAAACTATTCTGCCCCCTAACTGTTCCACCACCACCTCCACCATTCTGCTACATCCATCGTTGCTCAACCAATGCTCCTCCATAGAGGTGTTCAACCGGTCTGTTTGTCGGTTCGGCGGTTAATCGATTTTGGTTTCTACCGGTTTATAAAATTTTATAAGGAACCGAATAACCGACCGATAATGTTGTCGGTTTTACCGGTTCGGTTAGTATCGGTTTCGGTTGATGTGTCGATTATTACCGGTTATCATATATATCATTCATTTAAAATTTAAAACATAAATCCATATTAATATTGATTAGTAGTTAGAGCCGTAAAACTTGGAATGTAAGGTAAAAATTTAGAAATTGGATAATTATGTTGCATAGGAATTGAATAATTTTTTGAATTAATATTAAAATTGTATCCCATCGATAATTATTAGTGTTGGACACAATTATAACCTACATTGACTTTTGTTTTGCATAATTATTTGCTTTGGACATAATTATTATTTAAAGATATGACTTAATAATATAGAGTTTAAAGAATAGTTAATATGAGTTAGTAATTTAAAGTTTTCTTATTGTGTTTGTGATCAAAATCCAAAGTTTAATGAATTAATTTTTGGGTTGAAATTAATTGATTAATTATTATACTATAAAATCTCTTACTGGTTATCCGGTTAGACCGATTACCAAAAAATGAAACAGATAAATAAACCAATTAACCGATATAACTGGATAACCATAATTGATATTAACCAATTAACCGGTAAACCGAATTAAATACCGGTTATTGGTTTTCCAGTTTTTTTAACACCCCTACTCCTCCACCACCTCTCCAAAATCTCCAACAACCACCATTCACACTCTGAATCTCCATGCTGTGCCTTAGCACCTCAGTCACTCCATTCATTCTAGAGGCACTCCACCATCTTTCGTCGCTGCTTCAATGTCAACACCAAGTTGCCACCGCGCCACCATCGGCGCCCAAACCCACCACCACCCGTTGACCCAGCGAAACCCAAAACCTATCAAACTCATAACCCATAACCTATCAAAGCCAGTGGCCGAAGCCCCGACCCGATCAGAAACACATGATCCCAACCCATTGACTTCGACGACAACTCATAGCTTTGCTCCCCACCTCCGCTACCGTCGCCAACGTCACAATCTTCCACGGCGGCTTCAGCCTGCCCACTTAGAACAATAACCGGGTTAATGCCACAATAATTTAACTTACCTCTCAGTTGGTGACCTTAAGTTTACATTCTCCACCCTCGGAGTCTGCGGGAACTCTGGCAACAACGACATACCTCGTACAACGGTAGCACCAAAATGCCAACGTAATCAGCGCGGGGGGCATCGTTGGCGACCAGATTTGATGGGAACGTTCTTTTTTTACTCGCCTGCAAAAAACAGAAGAAGAAATAATGGCTAAAAGAAGAAACTCGTTGGTTTGATTTTGATTAGGCGAAAGGAGAAAGGGTTTTTTTTAAAAGGGTGGCATGCTAGTTATAACAATAAATTTCATTTTTTTTTCTTCAGACGGGTAAATCAAAATTTTACCAAATTCTAGCCTAAATATGTCGGAATGGTTACGTTTGCACTTATAACAACTATTTATGGTTATATTTGACACTTTCAATTATGAAAATGTTATATTGACACTTTCAATTATGAAAATGTTATATTGACACTTATGTGAATTAGATAGAGTTATAAAATCACTTTCTATTTTTATTTATATATCCCTAACTATATTCATTGAGCAAATAATGCCACTTGATCGGATATGGGGTAAGCACGCCGATAAATGTAAGGATGGATTGCAATACCACTCCTACCATGTTGAGGAAATAATTTGGAATCCAAGATAGCAATTTTAGAATTCTGACAGGTCAACCTGATCAAGGAATTGGACAGTAGTTGACTTTCATGTTTCCCCACAAATCATATTGGATGTAAAAATATATTTGTCATCTTATAATTGAGAAGGAAGAATCATATGGCTATCCTTTTCACATTTTGTTGCATCTCTATTGCTAACGTAAGAAGCTCTTGGACTACCCCGTTTCATGCAGGCCCTCTCATCAATGAAGTGGAAGATCAAACCATCGATCGACATACTATAAATTTCATACAATTACAACAACACTCCATGACATTAAACGTTGTACGTACAATGTCCAATGAAATAAAGTGAGTATCCACTTGTTATTGAAGTGCCAATAGTATGACAAATACCATACTCCCTCTGTCCCGATCTCACTTCAAATTATATATTTTTCAGTTAATTTTTGTCAATCAAGTATGATCATCGATAACTTTAACTATATACAATACAAAGTATGAGAATTTGACGTTTGAAAAATAGATGTTGCATAGAATCTAATCATATCTCATACTTGTATATTAATGTTATTATGACTTATACCAATTTTAAATTCATAGTCAAATGTACCTTTTAAACGTTGATTAAAAAGTGTGAAGTTTGAACAGAGATGAAGGGTAGTTGAGAGTATGGTGGTAGCTATCACGTGTCTTGAAAACCTAAAACCCCTCCGTCCCAGTTCTACCTGTATAAAGAGAAACTGATTTATTTATTTTTTTGGTTCAATATCTCAGTGGTTGAACATCCTTGGCAAACGCATTGGAGCAGCATCTACAGAAATTTCAACTGAGAAATGTGTGTGTGCCTAGAGAAGACTCAATTGCAAGTAAGAGTTGAATCGACTTATCAGAAGAGATCGATTTCATTAATTTGTAAGTACACACATACTGTATATATAATCAATCTCTTAAGTATAATTTAGAGCTCGGTTGAGCTCTTTCTTCTATAAATAAAGAACATGTACGTATTCAATTAATTATACTGTAAGTTCTGTTCTAATTATTGCACCAAGATCTAAACATAATATAAAAGGATGCATGCAGTTGAATCAAATTATTACACCATTTATATATTCTATGTCAGGTACTTCCGTGGATAAAAGAGAAGATTTGCTGAACAGAATTGGCTATATCTTCAGCTGAAAACCTTGCTTCCCCGTCAATCTAAACATCAAAATAATTACAACCTTAATTAAGTTCATCCATCACATATAACAGACATCAAACATGCAAAATTCAAACCAATGTAACATTACATAGTACATACCTTGACATTGAAAGAATAAAGAACTGTTTGCTCAATTGTTGTGACATTGGTGTGGAGGATATTAAGCTGCATATCCTCCAATGCAGCAATGGCTTTGATAAGCTGCCCTTGTCTCCTTCTTGACAGAACCTTTATCAACGCGTCGTATCCCACAAGCTTCACCTCCACATCTGCTAGGCACGATTTGCTCTCCGCGGC
>JAULKM010149879.1:0-17384 GCA_032355605.1 Rubia tinctorum | reverse complement strand
ATTGCATTTGTGTGAGCTATACATTGATCGAGGTGACAAGGGTAGGTCATTACACATTGCTGATGGAATTCTACACGATTGGATGCGACATCATCATTTCATTCCAATTGGTGATGGCATTTGTAGAGTTTCAATGGAAAACCCAAATGTCCTTAAAGCTATATTACCAATTGCAGAAGGCGGTCGCAAGCAAGTGGGATCTGCACGAGGAATGACACCATATTTACGCAGACCCAATCAAAGATCGTCATTTGTAAGAGATACAAATGACAACATCTAAGCCAATCATTAAGGCTGAAAATACTATGACACCCTATCACCCAGGCACATATTATTAGGGAGTCACTACATTTCGTGAGGGTCTTATATGATTTCATGGTCAAACACTAAAGGAACTAAACTTACTTATTCTTGTGTAATGAATGCTTGTTCGGTCAGAAGGGAGAAATCATCACATCATGGACTGACTTTGAAGACCTGTGGAGGTGTGACCAAGTGAACCAGACGATAATGTCCCTGTACTTACTGTAAGTGGTTCATCATTTTTTCTAATAGGAAAAGTTATTAATATTTCATGATCATTTTTCCAATTGAAGACATCCAATTACATTTTGAAGGTACATGTACTATTTTTCTAACCAAAAGGACAATGGTTGGATAGGGTACTTGGGCCCGGTGTTTACTCAAGAAATCGGGTGTACTGTTTCAGATAGGGTGGACTACATTCGCAAAAGTCTTCCACGAATGGATAAAAAGTTATTTGTTTCACCGTGCATTGAAAGTTGATGGATACACCCTCATGTCATTAAAGCTAATACATTATTTTTCATATTTTTCTCCAAAGATGTAGGGACCATTGGAGATTAATATTTATTGTCCAGACAAGAAGCGCGTTCACCAGATGGATCCTCTTCAATACCAACCGTCTGATGCATTCGTTAAAATATTGGATGACTCTATCGAAGGTCGGGGGAATAATTGTAATGAGGGATTGAACCTAATAAAAATCAAGGTGTGATCATCTTTTCATGTCACAAAATTCTATCCAGTCATCAGTTATTGTAATTATATGTTACTAATCTAAATTGTATTTATTAGTACAAGAAACAAGTAAATACATAGGAATGCAGCTATTAGGTAATGCTACACATAGCTGAGTGTGTCATACATGTGTGTGAGGATTACTTAGAGATAGACAAAGTGAGTATTTAAGATAAATATTTCGAGAATATTTTTAAGAAATGTAACTTGTCATCCCAATTATTATTTTGTAACTTTGGTAGTTTCACAAATTTTTCTAGAATTCTCAAGCCTTATTCCCAAGATGACATCAACAGCGCTAGAAATTGCTTTGCTAGGTATCTCATGTACTACCATTCGTCTTCAATTGGGAATCTCAGTGTGGTATTATGAGAGACTACTGTTTTATGACATTTTTGTGAGGAATATTATTTTTATGGCTTCTATTCCTATCTGTAGACTATTTCTTTGTTAGCGTAGTTTATAAATTTTTGATATCTAATATCATCATCTCTTGTATTTTTGCACAATATGGATCTGTTTGAAAAGTATTTTGAAAATGAAAGTTTAAATGAAATTGGAAAATTTTACCATCTTGTCCGATCGTAGTTTTGAACGAAGAAATATAAATCACATATACATAAATAGACCCGATTTCATGTTTCTCCATCGGGACATGAAGAACAAAAATAGTTTTGAACTCGGAACTGTTTCGCTAGAAATTGCATCCCCTGCGTAATATACCAGTGTGATTCAAGAATTCATCCCCGATGGAGGAATGATTATAGAATTTATCACATCGTTCTAGGTTTGTAATAGCATTTTAGCTGATTTTGTATTACCTCTAGTTCCATAGTCAGCACTCAAAAAACAGTTCCTCCATCATAACAATAAACGTTATACGACGGTCAGATAATCAGTTCCACACTTGGAATTGCTCCGAAAGTCCGAATGTCAGAGTAAAGGTTGCTATATTTGAAAAAATTAAAGACATTCCAGAAAAGGATCAAAGGTGGTTGATATTCGCCTATGATATTATTCATTCAAAGGCGGTTCCCGTAACCTCCTTTGATCGCAAAGGATCACAGGCGTGACGAGAGAAGTCACTCCAAACGTAACTTCTTTGGTCTGAATGAACCGCCATTAATAGGCCTACTAGTTTCCACTAGTGGTTTGGTAATAGCAACTAAGAAATCCAGTTCCATCATTGCAGGTCGCAGCATGTACTATGGCCCGCAACAAAGTCAACAAGGCTAAGGATGGGTCAACGAAGAAATAACGGGCCGCATCATATACCACGTGCCGCAGCGATGTTACTTTAGGCTGATACATAAGCTTTTTTTCGCCCCAAATCTCTTATCTCTTCATTCATTACTTCCAAAAATTCTCTTTTGAAAACCAAGAACATATTTATTTCTTCATCTTTTCTTTTATTTTTACCATGGATTTTTGTTCTTTTGTTATAGGTTTAGCTCATCTAGGCTAAATATACTCTTAAGAGCAATTGGTAAGCATTTCTAGTATGAATTTGTAAGATTTGATTTATGTTATTTTTTGTTGATTATCAATTATATTTTATGCTTTCTTGTTTGATTAATGCATGATTTATACTAGGATGATCAACTAGTTGATGATTGTGGGTTAATTATTTGCTAGGTTTTTTTTCAAACCCGGACAACTTTTAATTTTTATCAATGTGATTATCGTCAATTGATTTTAGGTTATAATTGTGTGTGACAACTAATTATGATTATTGATGGATGAAATTGCTTAGATTTAAGATGAATTTGAATGGGTTTGATTATTTATCAATGTGGCTCACTAATAACGATTAGCATGAAGGTCGATCCTCTTAGTCATTATTAGTAGATGTATTTGTGCTATCCCAATATTTCTCGCTTCTAGGATAGTGTGATAGTTGTGTTGGATCTCCATGATTATTGCTATTCTTGGGGAAGTCTATGACGCCAATGGTCTAAGGTGACTGAGGGTAAGGGTTACTATGTGGTGCCGATCGCCCACTCTAACAATAATCGAGTAGAGGCAAGAAATATCTTCACTCGAAAGGTGTTGATAAGTTCTCCACAATATGTTGCTAATGCATAAAAATAGGATAATTAATCGATGATCAAAGGATCACTAGAAATGTAAACCAATTGCACCTAAGACTCGTTATCATATTAGTTACATATCTCCGTGTTAGTTGTGATCGTATATACGTAGTTATTTCTAATTGTGTGTTAATATAATTATTTAAAGTAGTCGTAGTGTTTTCAAAAAATAAAAAAAAACCCCCACTTGGTTAACACACACGTAGAGTGACATCTTTTTGTGTTTTTAACTACATCTTATCACTCGATAAAACCTCCTTTTCCTCGTGGATGACCGTGACTTTCCACTAGCTACTTTCTAGCAGTTAGCCGCAATTTGGGCCTATAAATACTATTTACGAGAGGCACGACGATGGCCTCCCGCTGCCTCTCAGGGAATGCAGGTAGGAGTATCCTTATCAAGCCCAAAATGCATGCCCACGTGATGATATTATTACAGATCATTTCATCCGTTCATACTAGAACATGCATCCTCAAGCACCTACCGTACATCTCAATATGGTTATCAAAAAAATTTATTGATTTGGGCAACAAAAACCATCTTTCATGCTCTTAGTAGGAAACGACCACTCAATAAGACACACTCAATCAATATGGTCTACAAATGAAAATATCACCACAAGTGTTTATAATTTGCATAATATTATCACATTCCTGCCTCCCTAAAAATGTTCAAGCGCGCAACTCTCATTTCACCCTATTCGAAAAAATTTGGTTCAGGCCTGAAAACCAGAATCCTCTCCAACACAACCAATAGAACGTGATAATCATTGCATGTACATGAAATTACTAGGAATATTATTGTATGTCTCATATTAAATACTAGTAAAACAGTGATATATTATAATACACTATTTTAAAGAATAGCTTGTGCAAAAAATTGGTTGTTACCGGTCACTAGAAACAAAATATGCATGTATACACACGCACAAAAATGAATCCTAATAAATATAGGGATGTTATTTATAGGCTCATATTGACTTGAATGATTAGAAGAACTGATCTGATTTATTTATATTTTATGTTGCTTATTCTTAAGAATATACTTGAAACCAATTAGATGAACATCAAAATTCAATTTCAATAATCTGCCTAGGTAATGGTATCGACTATTATAATTGGTTTTAGATTGGTCTAGGGTTAGTATAAGTTAAACCAGGTCCAAATTGTCCGAAGATACTAGAATAATCATAGTTTTAGGTATACATACTCAACATAACAAATGAATTGAACTTATAAAAGTGAAAAAGCATACTCAATCCTTGCATGTCTTAAAATGCATGATGCATCAGCATAACATCATATATTATTAGACACAACCATCTAGATAAGAAAATACCCATCTATTTCATAAACTGCAAAATTTAATAAAATGATTTGTGGGGTTTCCATTTATTTCAATTGATAAATAGATTGGCCCAACCTCTCAATCGATGAAATAAACATACTAAAAAGTTCCATAGAAATAAAAGAAATATTATAATAAACATATTGTAGTTTTTTAGCATTTAGACAACACACAAATATTTCCTAATGGTGTAGACGTAAAAAATCGTTGCTCGATATAAACCATACAAACAAGAACATAACTTATCTTACGTATTTTGAAAAGCAATTATAAACATGCACAATATTGGCATAACCGAATGTGACCAAACATAAAAATGACAAAATTTCAATACATAAGCGAGTTTCATGTTCAACTCATACATATTATACTGCCTTTCAATTTAAATGATAATATATTTTAAAAAGAGAGACACATTGCGTGATTCGTCGCTTTTTATTCCAGGTTGAAACCCCCCACCCCCCCCCCCCCCCGAAAATAATACATTTTAATTTTTATTCATGTGATTCTCTAGTAATAGAAGTACTAATAAAAAATCTATATCTGCCTTGATTCATTAACTCTACATATGATCAATGTTCATAAGAGATGAAATATTTACAGGAACATGTGCTCAAACTCCATAGTCCACCTATTATTTTTTGCTTAAAATCTTGTCCGGATATTATCCTCAGACTTTCAAATAATAAAATTTCTTGTGTGGCAATACATCCTCTGTTGGACTCCCTATTAGATATTTCATAAATTCCAAGACAGCATAAAAATCTCTAGGAGCAAGTACTAGTGAATTCCTTAGACCATCACCAAATAAATGTTGTCAAACCCTCTAACTTAATATATGCTGACTAATAAGTACGATCACCCTAAACTGTACAACTGAAATAGAAGTCTCCATAATACCTCTCAGACTATCGAGTAAATCAACAAATGATGATGAAGCACACTTGTTCAATTGTTTCTCCTAATCCCTCTAGATCCAAAATCACAATAAGGTCTCAACATGTTCTTCATGAATTTCTTCATCTTTTAAATTAGTAAAAAAAATTAATTATGGATATTAGAGGAAATTGACTATGGAGGCAAAAACACGCACTGAAGGTACAATTTACAACATGAAGCGTGGATGGGGATGACCGAAAAATAAGTTAGGCTTGTCGACGGTGGATTAGAATAGATCAGTACGTGAGGATCGTACTGATACTATCAATCAATTGGAAGAGGATGAAACAGAGGGGAAAGGAGATGACAGTGAATTGGGAACTAAGAATGAGTCTGATGCAGAGATTACTAGAACAAAGGTAAGAATTGAGAAACCTCCTATTAAGACTGCAATTGTTATTGATTTAAATGTTCCTGGTAGAGTGGATAGTAAATTGGGGAAGATGTGGGCAGATGTAATAAGTGGGAATAGAATTCAAACAAATGGTACTCCCCCCGTTTCTCTATTTCTGTCTTGCCACAAAAAAATGTCATTATTTTTAAATTCATTAAAATATCATAAAAATTGTTTGTGAACAAAAAAGTATTTCATATTTTTAAATTCAAAATTTTGACAAAAATGAAAGTAAGAAAATAATACAGGGGCACCAAATAAGGCAAGTAGGACATAAATAGGGGGACAGAAGGATTATACAAATTGACTATGTTGTTCCTAAAATTGTGGATGGGGAAGTTGGGATTTAGACTGAAATGGAGGATGTGCGAGATGAACTTGAGTATTGGGAAAATGCCTTGATCGTGTATGTTTTGGGGGTGAACTAATAATGTCTATAGTGAAGAAATGATGAGATTCTAGAACTTTGTGTCAATGCCAGAGCTTCTTTACAATGAGAAAGGGTATTTCATTATTAAGTTTCAATCAAAGGAGGACATATATTGTATACTGAGAAAGGGACCTTATACCATATATGGGATGGCCATGTATTTGCAGATTCGGAAACCTAACTTATCCTCAAGGAGGATATAGTTCAAATTGTTCCAGTTTGGGTTAAGTTTCCAAAGCTACCTCTGCATTTATGGGGGCCAAAAAGTCTAGGGAAAATTGGCAATGTGATTGGTAAATGATGTGCACCTTTATGCATGCGTTAACCAATGCATTTGACACGTTTGTTACTGTGTTTTATTGGGTTGATTGCTAGCTTTAGTTAGGTTTACACGACAAAGGGTTTAGATGGCCATTATTGGTTTTCTTATCTAAATCCCAAGCTTTGTAGACTTAATTGAATCTAATTTACACTTTGTATTCATGAGCACCTATATTTTCCTTTGTAAGCTAACTAGTAGGTTGCTTGTGAGTACTTTGACATCATCTTGTAAAAGGTCATCCGCAAGGGTGGTAAAAGATATTTGAAGGTCATTCGCAAGAATGGTAAAAGATATTGAAGGTCATTCACGAGGATGGTAGCAGATAGAAGGCCATGGACCAAAAAGAGTGGTAGTAGATTGAATTGAGCTGAAAAAAGTAGAGTCAAAGTTCAACAAGTTAAAAAACAGAAGGCATCGTCAACAGACACGAACCAACCAAACCAGCTGACCGGCCAGCACGAACCAGCCAACCAACATGAGGCAAGTCATATGGCACGAGGATCCCTTCTAGCACGGCCTTCTTGTCATTGAGATTGAGTCAAATGAGGAAGATGTGATAGATATAGATGTAGAATATGTTGGTGTTGTTGATGCTCAACCATCAGTAAATGAGGAAGATTATGATCTAGGGGGAGGAATTGATTATGTTCCAACACTAGATGAGGAAGAAGTTAATGAATTTGTTGATGGACCTGAAGTAGGAGATTGGGTTACTAAGAATACTGAGAATGTGTATGATGAGACCCCAAACATGGAGACATGAGGATTGCAGGTTTAGCAGAAGATCTGAAGGCTGATGATGTTCCAACATCATGTCAGCATGAGCATGTGGAAGGGGAGTTTGAAGCAGCTGAGAGTGACCTGGATGATGTTCCAACATCAGGCCAGCAAGTGAATCAAGAAGTTGAGATTATAGATGTGGAGGCAAGTGAGATTGGAACTGGTATTCCAACACAGGGTGAGAATATGGAGAACCTGGTCCAATCCAATGATGAAGTTTTCGATGAGTTTATGCAAACACTTTCGAGAACATCAAAGAGGAAGGCACCTGCATTTGAGTCCCCATAGCCTGAACCAAAAAAAAAGAATAAGGGATAGGCCAAAACTTTTCAGAGTTCGAGACCTGCTCCTTCTGCTGAAGAGGCACTAAACTTTAAGTTTTTCGATGAAGGCTTTCTGGAAATCTGAAAAATAATTTTCCGAAAGAAGATTATGGCCTAAAGCCCGGTTGACTTGACTTCTTACAAGAATTGTGGATTTAGTATTTGGATTATCTTGGGTTCACAACAAATGCCTCAGTATACAAGGAGTACAATCAAGATATAGTGTAGGAAATTTAATCAAATATGGTGGAAGGAAACCTAGATTCTGACTCAGTGTGGTACAAAAGGGTTTATGTCTGAGGCAAAGTGGTCAAATTTTCTGGGGAGCAGATCAATAAGGTTTTCAGACTAGCCAGACCAAAATTTGAAACTATCTACCCTGTGGATTTCTTGGTCAGTTATGATCACATCTTGACATCATATGAGGATATCAGATTCATTAGCCCTCTCAATGAAATGCAGCTGATTCAAGTCTCAACACCATGTACTTCTTCTTATTTTAGGTTGCTATTAACTGTTGGATTCCTTCCTCTACACCATTTCCATAACCCGAGATATGGATAAGTTGCTATACTATATTGGCACTAAAACTCCTATGAATCTTGGTTTCTTTATCCAAGAAAGCATAGTTGAGCATGCTGTTTCAAGAACTCTTTGTCATATCCTTGTATCATTTCTGGTGTTCTGAAAGAAGAAAATTTGAAAGCTGAAGAAAATGATGTGGTGGTGCCTGTTGTTCCTCTCAAGCCAAACGAGAAAACCTTTCGGTTGAGTACAGTTAAGGATCTTCCTCGGAATCCATCAAAAGCTGGAACCTCTTCGGATGCAGATCAGAAGGTTAAAGAAGCCAAGTAACTAGCAGTTCAAGCTAAAATTTTAGGATTCAAGGTTCAGTTAACCGCCCTAGAAACAGAATTGGCTCAGTTAAAGGCCTGGATATTTCTGAAACTTTTTTTTTGGCATATTTTATGTCCCCAAGGGGAAAGGGGAGTACTTTTGGATTTCTGGATGGATATTTTTGTGGATGTGGAATTCTTGTTGGATTTATTATCTCGGATTTCTGATATTAATTTGGTCTACTGGACTGATGTTCCGACATGGTTTATTGTATGATATGGTAATTTTGTTATTTGTTTGATGTTCCACCATGGATGTTGAAGTATATTTGTTTTGGCGGTGTGGAAATCAGGGGGAGCTAAATATGTTTGAGCTTGGGTTGCAACATCCATATTGCTTTGATTTTATTATTTTATTTGCATGATTGTTGATTTGAAATTCCAAATGATTAATGGATCCACAAAATGCCAAAGAGGGAGATTGTAAAGTCCAGATTCATTTCTTTGGAAATTTGTGGACATTATGCAAATATGAAAGTTTTGTTTTATAACATCAAATAAGGTATGGTTTGCGAGTTATGGAAGTGTTAGTGGTAAATCCGAGATACGGTGTTTCGTCCAGTTGGTTTTTGATAAGAGAATATTTTAATTCTTATATTTATGAGATTGGATTAGAATTATGGAATTAGGATTGATATGTAAATTTGGCTATGGTGAAGATATGGACAAAATATTCTAGTTCCTTATTTCAAGGGATTAGATTTGAAAATTCTTATCCCCAAGGGATTTGATTGTAATCAGAATATTTTGCGGAGATACAATTCCATTCGCACAAGAAACTTGATATGTGTGATCTGCATATATACATGGACATTCTGGCTGATCTACTTACGGATTTAATTGAAGAGAACCTGCATCCAGGTTTTCATACATTGAGAGTAGTCGAGATCTTACAGTTGTGTTCCGACACGATAAACACTCTTTGATAAATTTCATAATCATATGCCTAAATTCCTCTGGAGGAGAAGATCCTACATCAGCAAGTATCGATGTCAGAGGGAGTCTTAAGAAGACGGATTGGTAGCAAGGGGAACTTGCAAAGTCCAATCACTGTAATTAGAAAAGATAAATATATTTGTAATGTGTTCATTGTACTATTTCTTTCTGACTAGTGGATTTATTCTAAATTGGGTCTGTTCCGGGAAATGTAGGTGATTTTCACCGAAGTGCGTAACCAAGTTTGTGTGTTCTTATTTTACATTTTTATTAAACTTGGTTAGATAATCGATGTAGGAACATAATTGATATAACTGATTAGGCAAAATAAAATTATAATTTCTACTCTTAGTAGTCTCAATACCATTTACATCAACCGCATTCCATGAAACAAGCACACACTAATCCAGTACATATTGCAGTGTAGAAGTCGTACTGCTAGATATTAAATGACTATATATTTTTTAGACCATGTACAATGATAAAATCGATCTGACCCTGCTCTTGTTGTTTCATTTCATTAAATAATCAATTTCTCTCTTCCACCCTTATGGACTGAAACCACAAAGAAATCACTCCATTTTTCTCTTCTCAATGATTGAAACCACTTCATAGATCCCACTTGATTTTTTCTGTCCTACTCATTAATTTTACCTTCAATATTTAATTTAAATAAACTTTCCTAACAAAATAATTTGAAATTTGAAATTTAATAATACACTTATAAATTTTTAATTGGATTTTGTTTTTTCAATTTTAATTATAAATTTATTACAATTTTAAAATTTATTTTATGAACCATAATTAAAAAGAACAATATATTTTTCAAAGAATGTAAGTTCAATTTTTAAAAAGAACCAAAATTTAATTTCAATTTTTTTTAAAAAAATTAAAGGTATGTTCAATTTTTAAAAATTACATAAATTAATTCTAATTTTTTAAAAATCAGCTTTTTTTAAAAACATTGTTGAGATACGTGACACCAAATGATTGGGCCACGTGTCCCAATCAAGACAAAAAAAATTGGTGAATCAGTCGCTGCCATGTGGCCCAATTAGGGGCTGCCACACCAAAGATGACGCGCGAGCCCAACAGCCATGTGCATCTGCCATTTTCTCAAATTGAGCCAAGCTTGATTAACCAGGCCGAAGGGGTGGGCTCATTAAATGCAGCCTGCCCCGCACCTGCCACTGTTGGGGTTTTCGGTCTCAGTTCAGTTTCAATTTTTAATTGAGCCAGCTCCGATCCCCCTATTGTACTTGCTCTTAGAAGGGAAATTACCGAGGGGGTTTTATTTCAACATGGATAGCGGCAATGGTTGGAAGGTTCGATCAAAACACTTTATTATAACTACTTTAAATGGCTTTTTTCATTCTTGTCCATAACAGTATATCGTCTTGCTTGACATACAACCATATTGCAGGAAACAATGGACAAAGTTCATTAGTTCTGAAAATCAACACATAGTCGTACCTGAGGTCAAAATATAGTTCTTTGTTTCATCAAACACATTCACAAATCCGTTTATTCTTGCTTGTAATGTGGCCATCTTTCTCACATTCTACTTCTACTGTTTCATGGGGGAAGCTCGTTTCACGACATATGGACCTAACCACCTTGAACGTAATTTAACTTGGAAAAGGCGAAGTTGAGATTAAAAAAAAGGAATTTTGTCCAATAGTGGAGAAGTCTTAATTAAAGGCACCCAATCAAAGGCGGTTCTTGAGGAACCGCCTTTAATGAAGATCCGAAGGAATTCTGAATTCCAAACTCCCTCCCAAGTCCTAACAAAAGATTTAAAGACGGTTATAATTCGTTTAAGTCGGCTCTTCAAGAACAACCTTTAATTGGCATCAATTAAAGGTTGATCTATTGAAGAACCACCTTTAAATGGGTGTCTTTACTATCCACTATATAAACCAACACTCTAGTTTCTATGCCTTAGTAATTTGTCTAACTCTCTCCACCCTTCAGACCTGCCTCTCTCCATCCCTCACAATTCCACCTCTCTCCCTCCCTCACACTTAGCCACCCTCTCTCCCTCCCTCACTCTGCCGCCCTCTCTCCTTCCCTCTCGCTCCGACCTCCATCTCTCCCCCTCCCGCTGGCATCCCTCACTCAGCCACCAGCCACCACCGAAGTTCCTTCACTCAACCACCGCTAACCACTGTAGAGACGCGCTACTTCAGCCACCGGCATCCCAAACCACCGCAGAGCCGCATCCGCCACGTCGCCTCTATCGTCGGCGTCCCTCACCACCACAGATCCCCGTTCGTCGCGTCACCCCTGTTGGCGTCACTCACCATTGCGGCGCTGCATTGCCTCTCCCAGCGTCCCTCACCACCGCCAGTATCCCTCATCACCTCTACGACCTCTGCCAGATATATTCACATATTTGTATTTTGTTTGTTTTTTTATTCAAGCAGATCAATGTTTCCGGCATTGTGATTTAGGGTGTGCAAATATGTATTTTTTTGTTTTGTCCCTCCGTTGTTGTGTTATAGATTCCAGATACGTTATTGCTGTTGTTTTGTTTCAGGTATCCTTATTTAGAATTGATTCACTGCCGTAAATTGATTGGTTTCCAACAACCTTTTTTGGACCTCAGAAATAGTTTCATAATTCGGAATCTTTTTTGACGCGATATAAGTCAGTTTTCGGAACCGACTTTGATCGATTTGTGTTCTTGGATTTTCAACTTCCTATGTACTCCAGCTTCATCTATGTTCATATTTAGGCTTTTAACGGCCCAACATGCTTTGTGTTTGAGTTCAACATGGAGGTGGTATCCCATACAGAAAAGTAGTTGAATAGGTGACATACCTACAGGGGTTTTATAGGCGGTCTGATATTGAGGTGGTGCACCACCAAATTTGTTGGGATCCTTGTTAAGTCAAAAAACATGCCACGAGAAGACATCAAAATATTCATCAAGTAGAAATTGAAATGGTTACTTCACCTAGGCTGACCAAGCTTTACCAATTTCCAGTGTTCATGGCGTTAGAAAAGAATTTTTCAATGTAAGTGGGTGAATCTTCGGTAGCCTCATTGTGGATTGTACTTATTGTCCTCATCTTTTTAAGCTCCTTGCAAGCTATCATCATACAATGTTGAGCCATTGTTTGATCTCTCCTTATTGAGGCGATACCATTCTCCAATGAAAGTATCATTGTAAAATGATGTGGTGACAGAATGACTTTAGTTTGGCATCAACCATCGACCAATGATTATGTTGAAATTTGAATGAGTGTCTACAGTGGTGAAGTCAAAATCGTTAGTCCTGGACTTCTTCCCTCTGCCAATGGTTACGGGTAAAAAAAATGACCCCAATTAACTCCCCACACTACATGTGTGTCCAGAAATAACGGCATAGACCTTCGTAAAAAGTTTTTGTTCAGCCTTAGACAATCAAAGAAGGTAGAAAACATGACCCCTGTCGTGCTTCCACAATCGATGGAGACTCTTTTCACCATGATATTGACCCGCCTCCTCCCGACCTCTCTAAATCAATCAAAAAACCACGGGAGATCCGCCAATTAAAAACTGAGAGGAGGCTCGAGTATTAAGGGTCAAAGATGAAATTTATATTGTTGCTCCCGTTGCTACTACTATGCTACCAACAATGGTAAATAGTGGTAAGTACCGGGGTCATCCAAAGATATGTTAGGAATCTAATAATCAACTATACAAAGTTACGATCGGCTCGTCAATCCGACCATGTGCTAAGAATATATCAGTGTTGGTAAAATAAGCATTGGGGTTTTTTTACTAAATCTACTAACATGCAATTAATTCCAAGAATAAACTATATAAACTAGCACTCGGAGGAATATTTGCGTAAAATTATTAATATCATTTCGATGATCGATCTGTACCCATACATAGCCATTTTTTTGGAGTGGATCGAAGACATGAGACACAGGCAGCAAGAATTGGCACGATCCTTGCAAGGGCCTCTAGCATGGGTTTTGTTTCTTGGCACGGTCCATGTTGAGTACCCTTGGCACGGGGGCCATGCTTGGTGACCTTCGTGTCGGCTTAGCTGGCCTCATGCCAGCCCTCGTGCTAGCCTTGGTTGGTTCAGCTGGCTGATTTGTTTGCTTTGCTATGGATGAATCTTTTATCCTATTTGAGAGTTCTTGTAATTGATTTTATAGTGATCGAGAAGACAAATCCATTTGTTCCACCTTAAAGGGTTGATTCTTCTTGGATCGTTCCAAGAACTCCGTGGAACACTCGGACTACAATTCCTATGCTTCTATCTTGGCCTTCTTGAACATCGAATCTGCCTTTCCTGGATTCAATTCTATCTACTACTAGGATTTGGAGTCCGTGGCCTTCAATCTACCACCATCTTTGCAAATGACCTTCTATATCGTTTACCATCCTTGCGAATGACAATCAAGTATCTTCTACAACCCGCGCGGATGGCCTTCTACAAAAAGATATTGAAAAGTAGACACAAGCAACCTACTAATGAGATAATAGAGGAAGATCTAAGTGCATGTGAATACAAAATGTCCATTAACTTCAATTAAGTCTACAAAACTCAGGATTTAGATCAGAAAAACAATAATGTCCGTCCAAACCCTTTGTCGTGTAAACCTAACTAAAACTAACAATTAAACACACAAAAGATGATAATAAATGTGTCAAATGCATTGGCTAACGCCCACATAAATGTGCACATCAGGTGTCCCTAATATTGGCTGACATCATGATAGGATCGGAGTGCGAGGTGTGGATTGGTACTATGCTAGCTCTGGAAATGATGATGGTTTCGTCCATCTTGAAACATTTATGCTTGAGTTGCACTGTGTTCCTTACTAAACGCAGGCCTTTTTTGTGATCTGATGAAGTACGATCATTTCATTGATTATATTTACATCAATGTGATTCTACAATGATTCCTTCGGCCTATCATTGCCTTCTTGTTTTTAAATTGAATTTCTCTTCTGAGTTTGGCCCTTGGCTAATCATTATGGGATCATGAGGAGAGGGCATAATCTTGGAGCAATCACAGACTGATGAATCTTTCAATCTCTTCCTTAAGTTGAAAGAATTAGTTTGTGCCATGCCCTATATCCCTTTGAAAGTTGCAATAATCTTATGAGCCCTTCTGCTAGGGTCTCTAGGCATCGGCACTAGAAGTTGACTTTTATGCTATCTAATGGTTTATGTGATCCCTGGACAGGTTCATTGGGGTAAATATGAGTAGCATTTACGGTGTTTGAGTCCTAATGGGATAAGTGTGAGGGGTGGTGAGATCTACATCGTAGGTTGGGGATCATCTCAACCTAAGGATTGGTCTTTGATGCTGATTAGGAAGAGGCGCCAACTATATGTGGTAGGTTTGAGGAATGATCCAAGGGTTGGCCACCGTTACTCCACAAGGCTCTTTTTGTGAGGGGTGGAATCTATCTTAATGGAACACCGATGGTGTCTGTGATGTCATGGGGTTTTTAAGAAATCCCTGACCAATGGGCTCGTAGAATAGGTATGGCTGAGATACCGTCATCTGGAGTGGTAAAGAAGCCTACTGGTGTGTCAGTCATAAGGAATATAGTGGCAGGAGACCCTGTGTTTCAGTGGTCATGGTGTTGTCGGGATATATCCCTACTGCTATGAAGGTGTACGTCGGGTGGTTGACAACATTTTCCTTCGGGTTGTGCGATGGTCGAGTGTGATTCCTTCTAACTTGGGAGAGGGTCGTGCCAAGCTTGAAGGGTGTCATCGAACTCCGGAGATCTAAAATGGAGGTACTCTTTCTTGATCACGCTTAACCCTCTGCGAGCAGTTGTTCCTAACAGTGCTCATGGTAAGGGTGGAGTCGCTACTCCTACAACCATTGTTGATGTGCTTAGGGGCGGCAATACATCACTCATTTGTTGAGGATGAGATGATGTGGTGGTGGTCCATCGTGAGCTACTCTATCTGTGGGAGTTATTGAACAAGGTGCTCGGTTGGTGACAAATGGGTCCCACCGGGCATGCCAATTGATGCGTGTCGAATGGCGACGTGATAGTCGAAACTTGTTTCAATATGCCGATTCTGTAAAACAAACTCCTTGTGGGTGCTAGAAAAGAAACTCTGATGGAAAAATCAAATCAAAAGTGTTTAATCTATGTATTGATAACTGTTCACGTTAGATAAGTATTTACTTTCCTTATTGGAATAGTTTTCTTATCATAATGGAGCAAGCATATATTAGTTAGTAATCCATAAGTGTACTTGGGCGGAGGTATAATCTGAATGTATAATCGGATTCCAAGATTTTCCTTTAGGCTACTGGGCTACAGGCCTTGTAAAAAATGTGATATAGCCTTTGGCCCAAAAATAGAATAGTATAGGGGCATTTGTTCGGTCTTGGAGGAAGTTTTGGCTAGAACCCTTATCAAGATGTTGATGGAAAACTGCTTCAAAATTTTTTGCTTTGCACTAGTGACTCTAACCTGTACAGAAATTTAACTAGCACTAGTTCTAAAAATTGATGCCCAAAAAGAGACAACTAACTCTCTTGTACATAGATACCGATGTTTTTACAGACTTAATAATTGGTGCTAGACCACTAAATATTGGTTAAGGGTCCTCCAGTAGAGATATCATAATCAATTTTTTTTTATCATACCATTTTATTTTATTTTACAAAAAATATTCCACTTAATCTCATTCAATGATTCATATAATTTAACTTTCTCTATTCTGTTTTCATATCCTTCATTAGTTCTTCTCTACACATTTACCGGCTCCATAATATTAGTACAAACATAACGTGAAGGTCATTCAGTACATTTATAGCATGTGAAGATCAATCTAGATGAGAGGGGGTACATATACACGTAGTATCAGGGGCGGGTCTCCAGCCCCGCCAAGACGAAAATTATGGGGAATTTGGATAGTAAATTTTTTTTGAAAAATTATCAGCCTCCTCTAATCAGTAAAAAAAAATTGAAATTTTTTTACTGATAGATCAGCCCTCGTCATATATCTATCCTATCTCCGCCCCTGCGTAGTACACAAATGACTCTCAGGGGAAGAACTCGTACTAGGGATATCTCTGGGACAGGGACACTACGAGGACAGCCACAATACGTCCCCCATCCGACTCCAAACTTCTTGGTACACCGTTTCAGCTTTGGGGACATTCTTGGACAGTGTGTCACACTTTTGAGCCTTTTTCCAAGGATTTAACTTTTAAAATATGGGGTAAATTAAACTTACAATAAAAAAACTTATCAACTTTGATTAAATGTGATGTTTGATTTCGATTAAACAATTTCAGGCCGAGATTATGCTTCAGGTTCTAATCAATTCCTTTCCCAAATTGACGTTTCATTTTTACATATAATTTTAATATTATTTATTTTAGCCAAATTCTTGTTATACCTGTATTTAAATTTTTTCATTTTTTCATTTTTCCATACCCATATCTATACCGGCCCGTTTATATCTCATCACCGACTCAGTGGAACATAGCGTTTACATTGCTATCTTGATCCTGTTGCTTTCGTGATTTTATCCTTTAGTGTTTTAAACTTTTAATCCCTTTTTCTAGCCATTGTATAGAGAGCGCAACAGTAATTATCTCTCACTACATATAACATTTTCACATTAAAATTTTGATATTTAGAAAATAAACGTTAAGATGAATCTGTCAATATGTCACATGATATTATTATTATACATATATTAATTTATATTTAGGGTCAAAGTTTACCAAGTTTGACTTTAAAAAAAGCAAATAGGTCAATAATCTTGGTTAGGGAGTAAAACTTAATGTTAGAGTCTCACATCGGTGGTTGACAAAGTTATTACTCAATATATAAGATCATGGGTCACCCCTACATAGTACCAATTGATTTTATGATAGGAGCTCATGATTCTA
>JAULKM010149869.1:0-17385 GCA_032355605.1 Rubia tinctorum | reverse complement strand
TAACCTAAAGTATTTGAAAATCCTCACTATCCACATCACGTGTATAGACTTAAGAAGACACTATATGGTCTGAAGCAGGTACCCAGAGCATGGTATGAGCGACTGACTAACTTTCTACTTAAGAAAGGTTATTGTCGAGGGGGAGTAGATCGTACCCTATCTGTGCTTAATAAATCTACAAATTTTTTATTGCTCAAATTTATGTGGATGATATTGTGTTTGGCTCTACTTCATCATCTATGGTACACGATTTTGTATCACTTATGCAGGCCGAGTTTGAGATGAGCATGGTTGGAGAACTCACATATTTTCTAGGACTTCAGGCTAAGCAAGAAAGTAATGGGTTGTTAATAAATCAAAGAAAATATGGTAAAGAGATTCGATCTGAGTAGTGCTCGATCTGTACGAATTCCAATGGAAACTACAGAAAAATTGGTGAAGAATGAGAAATGTGTCTCAGTTGATCAGAAATTATAAAGAAGTATGATTGGGAGTCTTCTGTATCTTACTGCTAGCCAACCGGGTATATGTTTCAGCGTAGGTGTTTGTGCAAGATTCCAGGTTGATCTGAAAGAATCTCACTTGACTTCAGTAAAGAGAGTTATTTGATATATTAGTGGGACTTATGATTATGGAATATGGTATTCTAAGAATCAAGATTGATGTCTTATTGGTTATAGTGATTCTGATTTGGCTGGTAATACAGATGATCGCAAAAGTACTACTGGTGTTTGTTTCTTTATTAGTATTGTAAGAAGCAAAATTTGATCTCCTTATCGTCTGTTGAAACTGAGTATCTTGTTGCCGGGAGTTGTTGTGCACAATTGTTATGGATGAAACAAATGTTGGATGACTATGGAATTCAGCAAGGGCCTCTAAAGATTTTGTATGACAACAAAAGTGCAATTGACATCTCTAGGACTCATGTTCAACACTCACGAACAAAGCATATTCAGATAAGACATCATTTTATTAGAGATCTGGTTGAAAGAAAGGAGGTTCTAGTGGCCTATGTTCCAACATATGAGCAACATGAAGATATATTTACTAAGCCGTTGGACATTGCAACTTTTGAATTTCTCAGACAACACCTGGGTGTGTTAAGGATATGAGGTATTTTCTCCTTGAAATTCCTCTGTACAGTTTGTTATATTTTTCATTTTTTATAAATAAATTCAGGAAAAAAATTGGAAAGACAAAAATGAAAAAAAATGAGAGAAGGGATTAAGAAGGTGGAAGGTGGAAGCTGTGTTGGATGTTCAAGATGTTTAACATGAGTTGACAAGTGAAGAAATGTAATGATGTGCCTTGGAAAGGGAAAAATGTAACACGGTTAGAGAGGTGAAAAATGGAGAAGTTAATTTTGGTTCAAATTATTTCCATCTCTTCACATTCCCTCTTTTTCGGCTATACACTTCTTCTTCTCTACCAAAATTTCAAGTTTGGAAGTTATCTTGCCGATTTAGAGGTTTTTCTCAAAACCATCAAAATCATCTTGTTGAACCAAAAATCCCTACTGAGATATTGTCCAAAATAGCTACAATGGCCGAAAACAAGACTCAAGAGCATGTGCGGCTTCCTCAACTCATCTCCGAAAACCCAAAAAGAAGAATAAAGTAACAAGCAAAGGGAAATCTCCGTATCAAAAGGTAACCAATCCTGAATCTACTAACATTGTTTGGGAAGGAAGAAAGTTTGGCTCTATAGATGATTTTTTATAAGGGTACAAGCAAATAGAGTTGCCGTAGATTTGAAAAAAAAATTGAAAATCTGAAAGGGAAATTTCTTGAGGTTGATATGGAGGAGATACCTAAGGGTGACATAGGAAATTTGGAGGATATTGAAAACTATAATACTAGGTTGTTGAGTGGTATATACAGAGAGCATAGATGAAACGATATGTTTCATGTGTTTTCTTATATTCCTTGTTCAAGTTATTTTTGAATTGAGAAGATTAATGATAATGAGGTTGAAGGTTTGGAGGTGATTAGATCCTCTGATCAAATGAAAATGGTTCATTTTGATGTTGTAGCTGCTCAAAGGAATGAAGAACTTAGGGCAATAAGGCATGTAGTAATTGTCATGTCCGATAGTGAAGATTAAGATGATGTTGGGTATGTTCCAACATACCAGCAGGAAGCTTTGCATGAGCACCCTATGGAGGTTGATGAACCAGAAATGGGCTTTACTGGTGACAATATGGGAAATCAATATTACCATATGGATGATGCTTATAGAGGATTTGCTTATGATGATGTGGAGATTTATGAGGCTGAGAAAAGAGGGGGAGATGACCTCGTAACAAAGGTTGTTGAGACAGAGGATTTGGAGACTGTTCAGAGAGAAGACCATGTTCCAACATTGGGAGTTGAAGTTTCTGATAGGTCTGACTATGTTAGAACACATGCTACTGCAGAGGCTGAGCAGCAGGAAGAAGTAATACCTGAGTCTAAGTATGTTCCAACACATGAACCAAATCTGACCTACACCAGTGATGAGGTCTTGAATGAATTCATTCAGACCAGGTTTAGAAAGGTAAAGAGAAATGAACTAACAGTGGAATCATCCTAGCCAGCCAAGAAAAGCAAGCAAGCAGGACTGTCTCCTAAGAAGAAGAAAACCACACTGCCTCCTCCACCAGTAAGTGATACTATTTCCACTATGTTTTATGACAATGAATTTGAGGAGAAGTGGGAGATTTTTACTCAAAGAAAGATTATAACTGAGAGAGTAGTTGATCTGGAGGATTATAGGCCTAGTAATTTTTTCAATTTTATTAAATTGCTTGGGATTGAAACTGTTGTTACTCTGTATGATAAGTATAAAAAGGAGTTGGTCTGTGAGGTTTACTCTAATATGATGGATGGGAATTTAGAGGAGGATTCTCCCTGGTGTGATAGGGTATTTTGTGAGGGGAAGATATTAAGTTCTCTGCAAGCGGGATTAATACACTGTTGGGATTGAAAACCCCGCAGTTTGATGGTGTATTCTCTGATGAGCTAGGGGTGTCTAATGATGAGATTTTATCTGTGATTTCTGGTGGTGTTAAGACAAATTGGCCAGCAACTGGATATTCTCAGGCTTCATGTCTCTCTTCCAGATTATTTGGATTGTATCAGATTGTTGTGAACTGTTGGATGCTCTCGACCAATACCACTTCTCTCACAAAGGAAATGGAAAAACTGATTTAGTGTGTTTGAACACGGAAACTTGTCAATCTAGGTTTGCTCATTCAGCAGAGCATTGTGAAATAGGCTATCTCTCTCAAGGCAAAATATGCCTTAGTTTACCCAGGTCTTATTACTGCATTGGTCAAGAATGCAAAAGTGAAGGGCTATCTTGAAGATGAGATTGTGAAGATTGACCTTCTAAAGCCTAACAAGAAGACTTTTGGGATGAGACAAATCCATGATTTTCCATGGAACCCTAAGGCTGCAGCTTCTACTTCTGTTGGAGGTGAGAAACAAGCCAAGTTGATGGCTATGGATTCAAGGTTTGAGAGCTATCACCTTTCAGTTTGCAGCCCTAAAAGCTGAGAATGCCAGAATTGAAGGGGAAAAGGCTCAACTAAAAGCACAAGTTGTTGCTCCTGATCAGAACTGATATATGAAGGGCTATGTTCCAACATGGTCATTTGTTAAATTCAGGGGGAACATATTTTTATTGCTTAACTTTGTTTTGGTTTTTCAAGTTTTTTTTGTGACTTTGGCATATTCATGGCCCCATGGGGAGAATATTTTGGAGGATTTGGATATTATTTTGCTAAGATGTAACCTGAATTATTTCTGGATTTATGGTTTTCGGTGTTCTTATAAATTCAGATTTCATTCGTATATGTTCCAACATAAGGGGATTTCTGGAATTCTTATATAATTGTGAAAATAGGAAGTTTTTATTTTAGTTTTTATTCATAAATACTTGGGTCCACAAAATGCCAAAGGGGGAGATTGTAGAGTCACGTGGACTTCATTGATTATTTGGTTGGCATTTGTGAACTAAGGTTGAAAATGAAAAACATTCCATGTTGGAAAATACAGAAAGATTAGGATTTGATTGATGATAGAATATTGCGTGATATTGGTTTATGGAAATATGGAGATTATGCAATATATGATTCAAACATGTTTGAAGCATAATGGATTTATGGAAAATCCCTACAATTGTGAAATTGGATTTATGCAATATATGAAAAAAGGAAAATCCATTTATTTATGGGATTTGGATATGCTTCAGAAGCAAATAAGGAATAAAAATATTACGGAGATAATCATGGAGAGTTCCATTCTGCCCAAGGGACTATTTATAGTGGACATCTCGGCTGCATTACTCACAAATTTCATTGAGAAAAACTCTACTCATATTTTATATCTTTTCGAGAGTTGTTGCGAGAGCCAGCATGCATATGTTCCAACATACTGTGACATGTTGATCAAAATTCATAATCGTATACCTTAATTCCTCGGGAAGAGGAGATCCAGCATCGACGAGGTTCGAGGTCAGAGGGAGTCTGATCAAGGAAATCGGTAGCAAGGAGAGCTTGCAAAATCTACACGTTGTAATTAGAAAAAATAAGCATATTTGTATGGTGTACTTTGTACTGTATCTTTCTGATTAGTGGATTCATTCTGAACTAGATAAGGACCCACAATTGTAGGTGGATTTCCCTAAACCGTGTAACCTATTTGTGTGTGTTCTTGTGTTATTTTCATTATATACTTTGTTAGATAGGTTATGTTGGAACACAACCTTAATAAATATGCTAAATAGGTAAACCCGATATTTCAAAGGCAAAGAGGTTCAGTATTGAGCATTTAATCTTATATACTAACAAAAGAAAATGTTTTTAAAGTAGTTGTTAATGGACATGATCGCGTGGTTCTTCTAATTACATATATTTTTCCTATCGAAAAATTTAAACCTATTCAAAGGTAACACTAGTGTGGGTAGGGGGATTAAAGGCGGTTCTATTGAATCGGAAAATGCACCTTATAGGTGACTTCTCTGGCGCAACCTTTGATCCTCCCCGATCAAGGGCAATTTTTTGAAATGAAACAATAGAAGGCGGTTATTTTCCGCCTTCCTTCAGTTGGAGGAACCTCCCTTACAACAGTTCCTAGTTTAGAACTCGAGTGATTCCATCGGCTCAACTTGCCATTTCCAGTACCGGAAGCTACACAAATTTTTGGTAGCTGAACTAATGTCAGAGCCAATGAAATGTTTTCTGATTCGGATATGATTTATGGTCAAAACCAGGTTTTTTGGTCTAGAAATCGTTGTTTATTGAATATTAGTTACGCATTCGTAAATGTCGTCGGCCCTTAAGTTTCTGAACACGCAAAATGAAAATTGGGCCTTTAGTTTCTAATAGCAAGAACCTGGGATTGACTTTTCAACTCGTAAGTAATTTTGACTGTTATGGCAATATATAAATATTTTTGCTAAACCTGGCCAAAAATAGTCTCAAATCACCAATAATGTTTCCAAATTTTTTGAATACATTGTTAGGGTTTGCAAAAATATATAGACATTTCTACATTAGAAATTATCCATACATAGGAATAAATCACGTAGATTCTATTCCGCACGTAACATCGAAACTTTATAACCTTCTAACACTATACAAAATGATTGTAATTTCAACAAAAATCTATATACAGTGCTAATCAAGAAACTGTCTCTATATAGTGTAATTCTAGTTTTACCAATTATCTTGTTTAATCCAATTAATTTTTTCCAACTAAACCAAGTACGTTAAAACATAAAAGTTGACACAAGAGACTTGGTTGCGTAGTTCGGTAAAATACCTGCATATGTGGGGCCTTGCCCAATTCACAATAAATCCACTAATCATAAAGACACATTACAAAGCAAACCAAAAATTATACTTATCTTATCTAATTATAACATGTGGATTCTGCAAGCTCCCCTTGCAACCGATACGCCTTGATCGGACTCCATCTGGCCTTGAAATTTGTCGACGCTGGATCTTCTCCTCCCGATAATTAAGGTACATGATTTTGAGCTTGATCAACAGTTTAGGACCATGTTGGAATAAGGATGGATAGCTCCAGAGTACTCTCGAATTATATGAAAATATAAATGCATATTTTCTTCAATTAAATCTGTAAGTAGCTCAGCTTAATTATCTTCTATTTATACCCAGGAGTAGTTTGGAATTCTCCACCTTTATCTCCAAAATATTCCGTTTCCAAATCTGATTTCTAAGCATATCACAATCACCTAAATATAGGGATTTTTCCTATCATATCATATCCCTGATAATCCATAAATCTAATTCCTTATGTAAATGGATTTTTCATAAATCCGATATGCCTCAATCACACAACCAATCATATATTGCAAAATTTCCAATCTTCAAGAATTAAATTCAACACAATATTCTTCAATCGATTAACTCCTCTCATCTCCAACTTTCAGTATGTTCCAACATGAAAAATTTTTACACGCATGAAGTCTTGTGCGAAAATAATTCATATTCCATTTACAATTATGATTGCAATCAAATCCCATGAAATTGGGAATTACCAAATTCAATCCCTTGAAATAAGGAATTAAATATTCCCATCCAATCAAACCAAATCTCATGTGTAAACATATAATATCAAATCAATGCCAATTTCCTCAAATCTAATCCAATCTAATCATACAAATATAGGAATTGATATATTCTTCAATCTCAAGCACTGACGGAATATTTCTACCACCTCAGATTTACTTTTACCACATACTTTTCCATATTGATGTTTCAACATATACTCTCTATATTTACATAATTTTCACAAATTACCAATTAACTAATTATGGACTTTACAATCTCCCCTTTTGGCATTTTGTGGACCCATCAATCATTTGGTCTTTCATCACATGGACTTATGCAAATAAATAAATCAATTATCATGAAGAAAACAAAACCCATTATGGATGTTGGAACTTAAAAACAATAAAACAGAATATATCCCCCTGAATTCTAGAATACCAAATAACACAACATCCAGAATCAAAATAATGTTGGAAGATCCGCAGAATACTGAATGCAGGTTAGAACATCAGCCCAAGAGAAGAAATTCAAGAAATCCAAAATATATTCCCCCTTGGACCATAAACATGCCAAACACAACCAAAGCAGATGTAGATACAGCCTCTCAATGGATCCTTAGAAGATCTTTCACCTTCATCAACAAGAATGCCCTCTTGTTCATCTTAAGAGAATCGTAGAAACCATCACATCGCTCTCCTAAGCCTTAACATTTTCTCCTCTATGGCCGAAATAATGCATAGATGAGGTGAAGAGTTCTTAGCCCGAGAAGAGACAATCTGCTCAACTATGCTTTCTTGAATAAAGAGACCAAGATTCATAAGAGTCTTAGTTCCAATGTAGTAAAACATCTTATCCATGTATGTGAGTGAAGAGGGAACCCAACTATTAATGGCAATCTGGAATAAACAAACATAAGTGCTGGTCAAACTAGATGCAGCATCATTTGCATGAGCTGGCCACCGAGTCTATAAACCTCCATTGATTTCGAACACAATCTACTCAAATGTCACAGGAAGGTTCTCAACATATATAGTCTCAAATCCTTAAGGATAGGTAGTCCAAGTCACTGATTAATTAGTTTTCTAGAAAATCTCATTACTTTGCCTCTGATGTAGACCCTGTTGTACCAATCAAAATCTGGAGCAATATTGTCTCTCATTAAGTTTGAATAAAATTCTTGTACAATCTTCTGGTTGTACTCCTAGTAGACAGAGACGGAAGTCTTAAACCCCAAATAATCCAGATAATCAGTAAAGGCACACTCCTCATAATCACTCAAATCAACTGGCCTACAATCCTCCTCTTACTCATAGTCTCCCAACTCTCTTAACAGTCTTCATCAAATAATAAAGAACTTAGTGCATCCTTGACAGAGAGAGCCTCCCTTGAACCATGTCCTCCATTTTTTGGTTCTCTTTTTTCCCTTTATTTTTTTTGTATTTTTATAATGTTTGTATAGAAAATTAAAATTAAAAACTCACGAGAACAATATATACATCAAATTTGACTTAGTCCTAAGTGTTGTATGAGGAGCTCAAAAGTTGCGGAGTACAAAGGTTTTGTGAAAATAACAGTAAATTTTTTCGATGTTAGAACATTATCAACCACCACTTCATTCCTCTCAACCAAATCTCGAATAAACTGATGCCTTATATTAGTGATCTTTGTCCGAGAATGTTGTACTGGATTCTTTGAGATGTCAATAGCACTTTTGTTGTCACATAACACCGTTAGAAGCCATTCTATAATTCCATAATCACTCAACATTTGCTTCATCCACAATACATGTGCACAACAACTTCTGGTTGCAAGATACTCTGCCCCAGCAATTTAAAAAGAAATATAATTCTGTTTCTTGCTATACTAAATCACCATATTTGGCCCAATAAAGAAACATCCACCAGTAGTGCTTTTACGATCATTCACATTTCCAGCCCAATCACCGTACTAAACAAGATGAGTGTCTTATTTCTTAGAATACCATATTCCATACTTTGAAGTCTCTCTCACATATCGCACATGCACCAACACTAAAGAATATATCAGGCTGACTTGATGTAAGATACAGCAGACTACCAATCATAATCTTGTACAAGGTGGGATTAAATCCTGTCTCATTCTCATTTTTTGCCAATTTGTCCGTAGTCACCATGGGCATGAGCATCTATTAAGAATTACTGAGACCGAAACGCTTTACCAAATTCAAGGCATATTTACTTTGATTTATGAACATAACATTCTTCTCTTGTTTCACCTAAACCTTTAGAAAATAAGTGACTTCTCCCACCATACTCATTTCAAATTTGGCCTGCATTAAAGTCACAAAATCATGTACCAAGAATGGTGAAGTAGATCCGAAGAATAAGCTATCAACATAGATCTGAGTAATCCGTATATTTGATGAATCATGAAAAATAAGAAAGGTACGATCTACTCCCCTTCGACAATAGCCTTTCCGGATTAGAAAGGTAGTGAGTCACTCATACCACGCCCTTGGTGTATGTTTTAAGCTATGTAATGCCTTTTTCATAAGATGCACATGGTATGGATAATGAGGAACCTTAAATCCTTTGGGTTTTACATGTACCCCTTCATTGATTACTCTATTCAGGAAGACATTTTTGACATCCATAAGATATAAATTGGAATCCAGAGTGCAAGCAATGGCAAATATAATATGAATAGTTTCTAAACTGGAAACCATTAAAATGTCTTATCAAAATCAACTCCTTCAACCTGAGTGTATCCTTGAGCTACCAACCTTTCCTTGTTCCTGGTAATATTTTCATCATTATTGGACTTCTTCTTGAATATCCACTTCTTTCCTATGACATTGACTCTTTTAGGGTGAGGATTAATGTACCACACATTATTACATTCAAATTTCACAAGTTCTTCTTGAATTTCCGCAATCCAATACTCATCAAGGAGAGCCTCTTTGTAATTCTTGGGTTCAATGAGGGAGAGACAACATTTTAGACAAGAAAGTTACCTATGGTTAAGGCGAGGGATCGACTGAGTCCTTCTTCCATTTGATTCATCTTGCACTGATTTTGGACATTGGGAGGGTTTTAGGGAGGATGATGTTCCAACATCGTTGAAGTTATAAGAGTAATCAACTTCATCTGTAGGATCCACTTCATCTGATGTTCCAACATCATTACGCCCATGATATGAGAAATCATCCGATGTTGGAACATGGTGAGAATTTGGTTTTTCTTTGTCAGTCGTTAGCATTTTGAGCTCATCATATTCAACACTCAAGCAGTTCACTTCTTGTTCCAACAAGTAACATTTTTTTGATGACCGAATACTAGTAAGTACTTTGATGTTGCCATGTTTCACTATGCACTTCTCCTTATAGAATTCCACGGTCATATTACCATCACATAGATTGCTAATATTTAGGAGATTAGTCTTTAGATGTTCCACCAACTGAACACTTGTAAAGGTTGGAAATCCCTTTATCAACAACTCATATTTTCCAGCTAACTCTGCTTTTCTTTCCATTGCCAAAGGTAAAAAATCCACCATCACAGGGTTTGATATTCTTTAGGTACTCTTGAGATCCATTCATATGTTGATAACAAGCACTATCAAAGACTACGAATCCCTAGAGTGTGCAATAAGAGAAGTGTGAGCAGCAAAGCATAAATTAGGGGTTTTAGGGATTCATACGTCTCTGAACATATTTGACTGTTGGACATCATCTATGTTAGAACATTATGAGAGTTGTCGTCCATTCATAATATCTCTGAGAAGCTTAAAGTAATAATCTTCTGTATGACTATGATAGGTACAATAACCACACAGTAAAGCTTTTCGTGGGCGTGTTTTGATCACTTTTCCCTTTAGATCTTGAACCTCTCTTTTGAATTCCCCATTGCTGGTAGATTGTTTTTCGTAGCCTATTTCTTGTTGATTTCTAGAAATCTGGCCTATAGTGAGAATGTCATCCGATTTTGCTTTTCCAGAATTCAACATTTTAATAGCCGTCTAAGCAACTTCACCCCTCTTTTCCTTCAAACTCAGATTTAATTCCAACTCAATTTCCCTTCTGAGTCGTTCTACTAGGGATGTCATCTATCTTCCCATTTTAGCTAAAAGGGTTTTCTCCCATTGTAAGAGTTTGTTAGCATCAACAACTTTCAGCCACATTTCATACATCTTTTCATATGTAGCATACACATCTTCATCACTCACAATCATGTCTTTCTCATCACTTGAGGATTATTCTTCACATACCTTTTCTGTTTTGAAACATAGGACTTCAGCAACCTGAACCATGGTGGAACATCAATCCACTTCTTCTTGTTCGATATTGGAACATCTAATAACAATTTCTGAATCTCCATGAAGTTTTTATTTGAAAACCACATATTTACTAATCAGTTCCTCTTCATCATTTTCACTCCATCAGTTTCCTCCCATTCATTACGCAACCTGAATCTTCTGATTGAGTGATTTATATTACAAAAGGTTGGAAGACGACGATTGATAAGTGTTTCATGTCCAGTCCAAATCTCTGAATCATATTATCTTCATAAGCAATTTTTTTTAATGCAACTGTTTGTCTTCACCTTCCAGAAAGGGTGTAAATATCACCAACACGTAAAATGTTGTAAGATTAAAAAAATTGCTACTTGTTCAAGGAATCAAACACCGTTGGCTAGATTTTTCCTTCCAGTATAATCAATATGAAAACAGATAAAGATAGAATAATATCATATAAGCTAACAAAAATGTACACATACATTCTAATAACACATGCCAACTTACCACTATGTTCCTATACAATGCTTTGGATTTCTTCACCGGATGCATGTATTCACAAAGTTTGCAAATTTATTATTCACATCATTCCATTGAATAACCTCATAATATTACAAAAACACTTTTCTATATATCACTTCTTCACGTTGAAAGATTGTTTAACATACATCAACCACATTATATGAAAACAACATTTATAAGTGAACCACAATCAAACTTTCATTTCCCGAAACAACAGGACACAAATGTTGGGATTAACATAAATGAAAACATACTATAATCTCATATTTCAAAGGCCAAACAATGAACCAATCTGTACTCCTCGGGGTCATTAAAACTGTCAACCTTTCGGGAGATGGAATTTAACTCGTGGAGTGCTTGGAAGATCAAAGATAAATATTTATATGTTGCTCCCATTCTTACCACTAAACTACTAAAGGGTAGATAGTGGTAACTCCGGGGTTGTCCAAGGTCCTAGATTCAATCAAGTACAAGACTTATAAACCTATCCAAACACTTATGTCACAAAGTGTGGTCTATAGTCTGCACTTCTCCTTGTCTGCCACGCAAAGGTTCTATCATTTTCTTCTATCGACACCGCTTCCGTAATTATGGAAGTGCAACAATGGCCATGCCTTCTGTTCAGTTCTACTCATTCCTCATAAAGAATTATGTCCCGGACACTCCACTATGAATGCTTCTCTCTAGGCATACAGAGGCAAAAGATTTGCACCTTGTGGTTACTCTAAGGTTGCAACAACATAGGTCGAATTACGCCAACCCTAGTTGCTACTACTATCTTATCCTCCTATCGGGCTACTGTCCAATTCTCACTAGCGATTAGTCAGTCTTACCAGCGTACGGTCATCGGAGCGGCGCTCACGACTCATATGCATACACTCACAAGGTTGTGGACTTCTCACTCCCCCTATTACCCCAGCCAACATTCCCTAAGGATAACAATAGTTCACCACACAATGAAAATAGACTAAGGTGTATGCCAACATAGTATATCAATCATGCATTTAACAAGAACGTAAGGCACAAGTCAACACAAGATTCACAAGCACTAAATGATAAGAGGATCTTAGAATCTCATAAAATAACTACCAAGTCATGAATACAAATATAAATCTCCAAGCTAAATCACTACTCCCTAAGAATTGAATCCAATTGATCCATTAGATTCAATACCCTTGGGAAAAACAAGAAGAATTAAACTAAGAGAGAAGGGTTAGTCCTTTCTCCCTCTACCTACTCTTAGGAAAAACTAGGAAAATGAAAAATAAAACTATCCAAAACTTAAAACCTAGTAGACATGGGTCCTCTTATATAGTAGATAGAATTGGGCCTTAACAGAAGCCCAAAAAGGTATACTTAAACGCTAGTTGCCGCTGGGCACATGCCATGAAATAGCATGGCACATGTGACACAGCCTATGCAATAGTGCAGAGGCCACTGGCTGGGTGTGACTTCCGATTCTCTGAACACACAGTCATGCAAATCTGCACGAGCCACCAGCTGGAAGCACCTTCTGATCATTTGATCGGCACGGGCTATGCATAACCTTGAGGGCCACCTGTTGGAAGCTTAATTTCATTTTCTGAGGTCGAGCGGGTCCTGTATAACCTTACGGGACACCGATTGGGAGTCTATTTCTAAGCAATTTATGGCTTGGTCATGTAAATCTTCACATACTGTGGAATGGTCTTTGGATTTTTAATTTCAAAGGGCATGGACTGTGCATTATGGCACGGTGATGAGACGTCAAATTCATGTATTTTTCAAAGCATTTAACATCTCTTTTGTTATCTTTTTGTTGAAAGATTACTAGATTTAGGTAGGATTACATTATAAGGGGTTTGGATAACCGTTTTCGGTTTTCGTATCTAAATCCTCCATTTTGTAACCTAGGTTGAGTCTAATTGATTTTTTGTCCTTACGAGCTTCTAGATTCCTTTTTGTGAGTTTTTTTTAATCAAACCACCGATGGTGGGGATATATATTGGTTTCCCAGGCCATCAAAAATATAAAAAAAAAACAAGTTGTCATCAGCTGTACAAGTAGTCTAATTCTGCCCATATCCCAAAAATTGTCCCTAAACTACCCTGTTCTATCTGAACTGGGCTCTGTTCAACTACAGTTTCTATCTAGTATTCTTGTGAAGGAAATCAGCACGATTCCTTTTACCAACGGACTCCACCCCCTGTGTTATCCCTAGTATAGGCCAGGTGCATATTTCCTTTACAGTATACATTACATAGTCGTTGCTATGTATCTAATCGTAAACTTGGAAGGCCCAATTTATCTCCAGCCAATGCTCTCCGCACTCCTTCCTTTTGCAGCAGTAGAGATTGTTGGGTAATATTGTCACTGTTAGTTGCCAATTCATGTGCCACTTTATTACCTTCCCTGTAAATATGTTTGTAGCCGATCTGTAGTGACTCTGTTAAGTCCCACAACTCCCACAATCTTGTCTTTAATCGCCATAGTGGCTGTTCTTTTCCTTGCAACATGTTTATGGCCTGCAAACTGTCAAGTTCCACAGTCAGAGGCAAACAATTGTGATGTATACTCACCTTGATGGCCCTCATTGCTGCTAAGATCTCTGCCTGTAATGGATCCTCCGCTTGAATGATCTCAGAAGCTAAGAAGGAGCAATCTGCAAAAGAGTTTCTAACAACAAAGCCAATCTTTGAAGAGAAATTAGGTTTGAATGATGCATCTGCATTAACTTTAAATCCAGTGTCCGGTGGCCTCCAACTCACCAATTTGATTTTCTTTTTAGGCATTCTGCTAAGAGATGGCAGTAGTCCAGAGGATATGAACTCATTGCAGTCCTCAAAGTACTTTAGTGAGTTAATGTTCAGGATTTGTGAGGTCAGTGTGCTAATCTGCTGGATAGTGTATTGTAAACTGTAAGCTAAACTATTAAAGGCCAAATTGCTTTTTGATTTCCAGAGCATCCAGCAGGCAACTACTGTAAGTGTGTGTATGACCCTAATTCTGGTTGAAGAACACAACTGGTATGATAATATCCAAGACAACCTATCAAAGATATGGACAAATGATACACCCATAAATCCTATAGTCCTGAAGACAAAATCCCACACTTGTAGAGCAAATGGGCAGTCATTGAAGAAGTGTGTGATAGTGTCTATATGTTTACAGTGTGGACACTTTGAGACTACTGCTATTCCCATTTTTTGTAAGACATTATCAAATGGAAGGATTCCATTGATGAATTTCCACATAAAAAATAGAGAACTTAGGAGGGATATACCTGTTCCAGATTGTTATTAGTGACTGAGCCTGATTTCTCCTCCTTCTAAGCTGCTTAGTTGCAGAAGCCAGTGAAAATTTCCCCGTAGGTGTTGGTTTCCATATCATCTCATCTTTGCTCCCGTGAACATCCTAGAGAAGCTTGACAAAATGACATCAACCCCTATATAAGGGGGTGGTAGATAAAAGTGGTCTACAAACTCAGATATATAAGGCAAAGTATCGGAAGACAGGGACTTCATATAACAGTTCAAATCATGAAGGGAGACTTGCAGAGCTGGAAATCTATAGTCTGGGCAAAAGACATCATCATAAAGAATCTAGCTTGGGGAGTTGTTAATGGGGAATCAATTAAGATACATGACCAATGGCTCCCGAACCAACAGAATCCAATTCAGCATGATTCAATTGCTTCAGCAACTGACCTGAAGGTGGCACATCGTATGCATCATAACAGGACCCGGTGGGCAGTACTGGTAAGAATAATCTTCCCATCCCACATAGAATCCCATATTCTGTCAATCCAAATAGACAACACCACATATGGAAAGGATGAGGTTTTGTGGAGGCACAGCAAGGATGGTAGATATACGATTTGAAAATATATATCACATAGTAATGAAGATAATACATACTTTGAATATCCCAAGCCAAACAGCTTCTATGGAAGCAAAGAAAATGGGGCACAAGATCTGGAGCTTGAAATTACCTCAGAAAATCCCAATCTTCATATGGAGGGTACTGAACAATGACTTACCGACAGAGGTCAACAAGAATAGAAGAAAGTTGACCACAAATTCTGTATGTGCTAGATGAAATGTTGAAAACGAAGACATTACGGTTACACATCTATTTATTAGATGTGAAGTGGCGAAGAGGACATGGAGATCGTCCTCACTTTTGACATAAGACATCAAGTGGAACTTGTATCATGGTTTTCAGACTGGATCATAAATGCTCATGGAGAGGGGGAGGTCATTCTGTCGGTTTTTGTGATTTGGGAAATATGAAAAGTCTGAATCAAAAAAATAATTCAAGGTGAAGACGAGAGCCCCATTCAAAGCTGGGAAAAGGCAAGAACCCATTATCTCTTTTCCATGAGATACATGGCAGCAACAGAGGATACGGATTTCCTGCAAGAGTCTATACATGATGAAGATAGATCCCCAACCACGAGAGCAAAAATAGATCATCTTTAAGGCTCCTTCCACCTTGCGAAAAACATTGGAGCAGGAGGCTAGGAAATCATTCAAGGTCCCAACCAACATTTATCAACTTTTGGATGCGACTTTTTTTAGCAACCTCCCCTCTTCAAGCAGGAGATGAAATGTGTTGGAGGACAGCCAAATCTGGTACCAGATTGGGGTCAAGTTATGTCATCTTATGTAGTATATGGATTCAGTTCTCCCGGAGAGCTCAATGACAGATTTGGAAAAAGCACTTAAGGAAATCAAGAGATTGATTAGAGCATATCCAATGCTAAGGAGGCGTGAGTAAGAATAGGAGACATTTGTCAATATATTATTAGGCGTCAACATGACGTGGACATGTGAGGCTTGATTGATAAGTTTTTTTAAAAAATTTTGCACTCCAATGCAAGAGAATCAGTTAACATCACTTTACCATCAAAAAAATTATTTCTATCAAAAATATTCAATAATAATTTATATATAATATTTTTGATTTCCTTTATTTTAAATAAAATTAAGATTTCATAATTGAATATTCTAATTTCACTTACAATTTAACTATCACTTTTTATAAATAAATAATACTAAAATATTGAATATTTGCTTAACTAAAATTAAAAATAATAATTCACAAAAATTAAATTTAATGTAAAGTAATTTTACTTTTATGTTTCTATAGTATTATTAATTTTTAGATTATAATTTTAAAAATATATTTTAATATTTTGAATCAATATAATATTATTAAATGAATAAAATTTGTTTATATTGTAAATCTAAATAATACATTTAAATTGGGATCCAAATGTAACATTTAAATTTGAAATTGTAAAATAATTAAAAGTTAAAATCCTAAATTTGGTAATTTGACAAAATGACGGTTTCAATATGAGCGTCTGAATACAGAAGGTCTAATTGAAACCCTCACTCCACGTGTTATCCACGTCATATTGACCCCTCTAAACTGACTCTTGCATTTGGGGTGTATTTTAAATGTTTAAAGTATCAATTCTATTTGTTTTTTGATGTTTTTCAAAGAGAGATTTGCATTGGAGATACTCTTACAGAAGTAGTAAACCGTCTTAAGAATGAGTGTATTTCGTACGTAATTTAAAAAATTACCTAAAATTAATTAGCAAGTAGTGCATGATAAGACTCTTCAACTAGAAAGAATAATATGTAATTTCAACTTTTAACTTTCCAGAGTGATTTTTAAAAAAGGAAAAAAGGAAAGAGATTGAACGAATCCTAGCATTATATCCTTTGAAAATATAAAATAGAGAGATAGTCTAATGTAAGATTGACTAACAGTTAGATCATCATAAAAAAAATCATTTCAATAACTTTTAGAGCCAGTTTATAACTATTTATACATAAAAATACATTTTAAAAGTTTTTTAAAATTACAATAATCTCGTTTCAGTGAATAAAAATAAACATCAAATCACCCATTAGTTACAACAATTATAAACTAGCCTCGCTTGACGTTAATCGGTCTTAAGGTCATGTTTAATGGTAGAAACCACTACCGGTTTCTTACCAATTAAATATATTATTTTTCTCATTCTCTCTCTTCCACCT
>JAULKM010149859.1:0-17386 GCA_032355605.1 Rubia tinctorum | reverse complement strand
TTCTATTCAGAATAAACCTCCATATTTTCGAAAACCCTACTGGACTGGGTCGAAAATATTAACTCTTCAGAAGCCCACATGGCCGAGTTATTGGACTGAAATAAAATCATGTTACAATAGTTTACAAAGATCACACTACCTCATTAAAAACCCAGTGGGAAAAAAAGTATAATGTTGTTCACAACGTCTTCAGTTAATCGACAAGCTTGAATAATTAATCCAAGCCCTAGCCGACTTGGTCTTGAGTTGTTCATCATGAACTTGATCAGTCAAAGCATTTAATTCCATTTTGATATTCGTATCATGTTAGATTTTTTTGCTTTTGAATCAGAGTTTACATAAAAGATACCAATATATTGTCTGGTTCAATAACCTTCCTCGTCATTCCATTCCGCTAAATATGACTCTCCTTTATAGTTTCTTCCGCAAGAAAACAACCTGAAAATTATCATAGCTATATATTAAATATCACAATAATATATACGTATTTGTGGATCATTCCAACCTTCGTTCATTCAAAATTATTGATCTTAGCGGTGTTATTACTATCGTTTAGCAAGGTACCTTTTTATAACTCCGATCAATAAGTTATTATATTATTTAGTACATTTATTGCACATAGAGTTACCAAATAAAATATGAAAATATAAGTTCTCTGCACTTTTATCGCACGTAAAATTACTGGAAAGCTATTAAAATACAAGTTCTATGCACCTTCATGCCACGTAAAATTACCAGATAAAACTATAAAAATATAGCACATTCATTGCACATAAAATTAACAAATAAAAATATAAGGAACATGTAAGAAGATTAAAAAATTATTAGGATTTTGATGTTATTCGTTTTGTCTAGCTAGTTAGGATTCATCATTTGGGTCAATGAAACGACACACGAATATGTTGGTAATGCGTTTATATTAAACCATGAATTGATTTTGAAATAAATTATGATATTAAAATAAGAATAAGGTATGTTGACGTGTATGTGGTGAGAAATGATTGTATAATATAAGAGGTAAGAATATCATTTTAAAGTTATACATTAGAGGAATGTATCTGACTTGGGATAACTTTAATTTTAATCTATTTTTTGAACCGAATGGGCTCACAGTTTATTGTAGTTAGCTTTTGATGCTTTTGAATTAGGGTTTACATAAAAGAGACCAATGTATTGTCTAGTTCAATAACCTTCCTCGTCATTCCATTCTGCTAAATATGACTCTCCTTTATCGTTTGTTCTGCAAGAAAACAACCTAAAGTATTATCATAGATGAATATTAGATAGCACAATAATATATAAATATTTTTGGATCATTCCAACCTTCTTTCATTCATAATTATGGATCTTAGAGGTGTCATTGATATTGTTTAGTGAGGTACCTTTTTAAAACTCCAATCAATAAGTTATTCGACTATTTGGTTCAATTATGTATCGTAAAATTACCGGATAAAACAATGAAAATATAAGTTCTCTAGACCTTTATTGCACGTAAAATTACAGGAAAAACTATAAAAAATAATTTCTATGCACCTTTATGGCATGTAAAATTACTCGATAAAACTATAAAAAAAAGTTCTCTGCACATTTATCGCACAAAAAATTAATGAATAAAAATATAGAAATATAAGGAAGATGTGAGAAGATTAAAAATTATTAGAATTTTGATGGTATTTGTTTCGTCAAGTTGGTTAGGGTTTATGATTTGGGCCAGTGAAACGACACAAGAATATGTTGGTAATGTGTTTATATTATACCATAAATTGATTTATATAAATTATGATTTTAAATAAGAATAAGGTTTGTTGACGTGTATGCAATGAGAAGTGATTGTATGATGTAAGAGGTAAGAATATCATTTTAAAGTTATACATTATAGGAATGTATCTGACTTGGGATAACTTTAATTTTAATATATTTTTTTGAGCCGAATGGGCTCACAGTTTATTGTCGTTAGCTTTTGATGCTTTTGAATCGGGGTTTACATAAAAGATACCAACGTATTGTCTGATTTAATAACCTTCCTCGTCATTCCATTCCGCTAAATATGACTCTCCTTTATGGTTTGTTCCGCAAGAAAACAACATGAAATATTATCATAGATGGATCTTGGAGGTGTCATTGCCATAGTTTAGTGTGGTGCCTTTTTCAAACTCCTATCAATAACGCATTCGACTATTTAGTACAATTATTGCACGTAAAATTACTGGATAAAAATATGAAAATATATGTTCTCTGCACTTTTATTGCATGTAAAATTATCGGAAAAACTATTAAAATACAAGTTCTATGAACCTTTATGCCACGTAAAATTACCGAATAAAAATATAAGTTCTCAGCACATTTATTGTACGTAAAATTAACGAATAAAAATATAAGGAACATGGAAGAAGATAAAAAAAATTAGAATTTTGATGGTATTCGTTTCCTCGAGTTAGTTGGAATTTATTGCCATTAGCTTTTGTTGATTTTGAATCGGGGTTTACCTAAATGAGATCAATGTATTATCTGGTTCAATAATCTTTCTCGTTATTCCATTCCACTAAATGAGCATCTCCTTTATTGTTTGCTCCACAAGAAAATAACCTGAAATATTATCATAGATGTATATTAGATAGCACAATATTATGTACGTATTTGAGGATCATTCCAACCTTCTTTCATTCATAATTATGGATCCTAGAGGTGTTATTGCTATCGTTTAGTGAGGTACCTTTTTCAAACTCTGATCAATAAGTTATTAAACTATTAAGTACATTTATTGCACGTAAAGTTACCTAATAAAACTATGAAAATATAAGTTCTCTGACCATTACTGCACGTAAAATTACCAAAAAAAACTATAAAAATATAAGTTCTATGCTCCTTTATGGAACGTAAAATTACTCGATAAAACTACAAAAAAACAAGTTCTCTGCACATTTATCGCACGTACAATTAAAACATAAAAATATAGAAAGATAAGGATGATGTAAGAAAAAAATTATTAGGATTTAAATGGTATTTGTTTCGTCGAGTTGGTTAGGGTTCATCATTTGGTTCACATAACGGCACAAGAATTTGTTGGTAATGCATTTATCTTAAACCATGGATTGAATTGAATATAAATTATGATGTTTAAATAAGAATAAGTAATGCTGACGTGTTTTCAATGAGAAATGACTATGATATAAGAGGTTAGAATTTCATTTCAACGTTATACATTAGAGGAATGTCTATGACTTGGGATAACTTAAATTTTAATCTACTATTTTTGAGCCGAATGCGCTAACCGTTTATTCCCGTAAGCTTTTGTTGCTTTTGAATCAAGGTTTACATAAAACAAACCAATATATTGTCTGGTTCAATAACCTTCCTCGTCATTCCATTCCGCTGAATATGACTCTCCTTTGTCGTTTGTTCCGCAAGAAAACAATCTGAAATATTATCATAGATGTATATTTGATAGCACAATAATATATATGTATTTATGGATCATTCCAACCTTCTTTCATTCATACTTATGGATATTAGATGATATGAATCTCCTTGCGAAGACTCTGGATTGCAGAATTTTGGATCTTTGACTACACTAGGAATCTCGCCCAACCTAGTATAAACGCACAAAATTCAAGTGTCTAGCCCGCAAGGTACACTTAATTTTGACTTGCTCACTACCTAACCTGCAGGATTAGTTCACAAGGTTATTGATACTTAATTAACACACAAGATTAAGCAACAATGGAGACACTCGCAAGCAATGAGTATAACTCAAAATTTTGAACATTTGATTGATAAAGTATGCTAAAATTTCGTGGACTACCCATCTATTTATAAGGGTATTATCGGCCACAAAACCCTAAACAGAATTGGAATCTTAATCAACTTATGGCAGGTCTATGAAGCTAAAAGCATAGCTAACTAAAATACCTATTTTAAACCATATTTAGGCCGTCCCCTTCAAGAAGAAGTCTTAAAGAATATCACCTTATCTAATCTTACCAAATCTAATTCAAATCAGAATAAAATAATATTTTGGAAAACCCCCTAATTAGACTGGGTCGAAAATATTAACTCTTCAGAAGCCCACATGGCCGAGTTATTGGACTGAAATTAAATAATGTTACAATAGTTTACAATGATCACACTACTTCATTAAAAAACCCAGTGGGAAAAACAAAATAGTGTTCTTCACAACGTTCTTCAGTTAATCGACAAGCTTGAATTATTAATCCAAGCACTAGCCAATTTATTCTTGAATCATTCATCATGAATTTGATCCATAAAAGCATTCAATACCGCATCTGTAAGCTTCGTTCTTGACCTTGTTATCAGTCCGGCCATATCACTTAGAGAATCCTGATCATAACCCTTGAATGTTTGATCAAATCTTGGAATGTCTTCATTTATGGTGGTAGTCATCTTAGCATCTCCACCATTCCCTCCGGGGTCGAAAGGTTTTGCCCTCAAAACTGAATCGTCTTCAAAGGTAAATGGAGATAAATCAGCAACATTGAAAGTAGTACTAACATCATAATCGCCAGGTAGATCAATCTTGTAATCATTGTCATTCACATGCTCCAACACTTGAAAATGACCATCACCACGCAGACTTGGTTTAGATTTCCTGGAATTCGGAAATCCCTCCTTCCGAAAATGCAACCAAACCCAGTCTCCCTTCTTGAATTGCATAACTCGGCGACCATGGTTAGCTTTTTTAGCAATTTGAGAATTTATCCTTTCAATCTTCAATCACACCTTCTCACATAATCGCTTCACAAAATCAGCCTTCTTTTCTCCATCCAGATTGGACACCTGTTTAAAATTCAAAGGAAGTAAATCAAGAGGTTTATTTGGTAAAAATCCATAGAAAATTTTGAAAAGAGGTAAAGAAGTAGTAGAATGAACAGTGTGATTGTAAGTAAACTCTGCAATCAGAATGCACACTTCCCAATTCATTAAAAAAAATTGGACTAAGGCACGCAGAAGTGTCCTTAAAGTGCGATATTTTACCTCTGTTTGCCCATCAGTTTGAGGATGGCTTGCCGTAGAAAATAGCAATTTCGTCCCTAACTTGTACGACAAGGTATTCCAAAAGTAGGATAAAAATTTGACATCCCAATAAAACACTATGGACGCAAGAATTCCATGAAGTCGGACTACTTCCTTTAAAAATAAATCTGCGACATGTTTTGTGTCAGTTGTCTTCTTACAAGGAATAAAATGTGCCATCTTCAAAAATTGATCAACAACCACAAAGTTAGAATCATTACCTGGTTTGGATCGTGGTAATCCGAGAACAAAATCCATAGAAATATCAACCCAAGGATGTGTAGGAACATGTAAAGAAGTATATAAACCATGAGGCTTAGTGTTTGACTTATCCTTCAAGCAATCAATACAATTCCTACAAATCTTATCAACATAGAGTGCCATTTTCGGCCAATAAAATTGTTCTTGCAACAAATTATAAGTTTTTAATGCACCAAAATATCTCATTAAACCACCCGAATGAGCTTCTCTAACAAGTAATTCACGCATAGAACATTGACGAATATTTAACCTATTATTCATAAACAAGAATCCATCATGCCAAAAAATCTCTCATAAGCACCATTTTCGCATGCAGCAATAAACAAATGAAAAATTAGGATCAGTAGCATATAAATCTCGCACAAAAGAGAATCTGAAAAGGACACATTCCAATCGTGTAAGTAATAAATGTCTAAGACTCAAAGCATCAACACCAACATTTTCTCTACCCTTCTTGTATTGCAACACATACGGAAAAGATTTAATCAAACTAGACCATTTAGCATGACGCTTATTCAACTTCATGTGACTCTTCAAATATTTCAACGATTCATGATCACTATGAATAACGAATTCTTTATGTAATAAATAATGTTTTCAAGTCTCTAATGCACGTACAATTGCATAGAGTTGTTTATCAAAAACATGATAATTCAGAGCACTGCCCTTTAGCTTTTCACTGAACTAAGCTATAGGTTTATTCTCTTGCATCAATATAGCACCAATACCAACATCAGAAGCTTCACAATGAATCTCAAAGGTACCATTAAAATCAGGTAAAGCAAGCAGAGGAGCAATACATAATATTACTTTCAAATCATTAAATGCATCTTCCTGAGCATCACCCCACATAAATTTCACATCCTTTTTAACTAGTTCATTTAAAGTTGCACCAATTGATGAAAAATCACGCACAAACCTTCTATAAAAATTAGTTAAACCATGAAAATAATGTACCTGATTGCCATGGTGGGTCTCAGCCAATATTTAATGGCCTCTACTTTGGTTTTTTCAACTTATATGCCCTCCTTAGATACCACAAAAATGAGAAACACCACTTCCGAAGCACAAAAAGTACACTTCTTGATGTTTGGATACAAATTAGACTCACTGAGTGCACATAAAATAGATTTAACATGCTCAATATTCTCATCAGTTGACTTAGAATAGACCAAAATATCATCAAATTAAACCACAACAAATTGACCAATAAAATTTCTCAAGACATGATTCATCAACCGCATAAAAGTACTAGGTGCATTGGTTAATCCGAAAGGCATAACAACCCATTCATATAATCCGAACTTAATTTTAAATGCATTTTTCCATTCATCCCCCTCATTTTTGCAAATATGATGATAACCCTAAGTTAAATCAATCTTAGTATATATCGCAGATCTATACAAATCTTTGAGCATATCATCTAACCTAGGGATAAGATAGCGATATTTAATGGTTATCTTGTTAATAGCACAACAATCTATGCACATTTACCAAGTTTAATCTTTTTTAGGAACTAAACTGACAGTCACAACACAAGAAATTAAAGATTCGCGTACATAACCTTTTTGAAGTAATTCCTCAACTTGTCGTTGTAGTTCCTTTGTCTCCTCGGGGTTTTCTTTGTAAGCTGGTCGATTATGTATAATAGAACCCCGAATAAAGTGGGCAAGGCTTCTGGAAAAACATCCTCAAATTCCTGCGACATCTCAGCAAACCATAGAGGAACATGCACAAGTATATCCTCATTAGCAAAAAAAAAACTCTCTTTAAAATGTAAAATCAAAACATGCGAATGATTAAAAAAGCACTATTCACGTCCCTAATAGATGCATAAAACAATTTTCGAGATTCAATTGGCAAGTCACGTTTCATCATGTAAATCGATGGCAAAAGACTAAGATGTGAAGATAAAACCTCTTTTCAGAATTATTCAAAATCTTACCTGACTTACCTGGTTTAGCTCTCCCTAGGGTTTTGTCAAAATTTCTAGGGGTTTGGCTCCTTTTAATCACCTTTGACCGTGATTTTCTAAACCCTGAGTAGGGTTTCAATCAGCCTTTTCTGACTCAGATGCGAACTTTTCTTTGTCAATTTTCATGCGCCTTTGATCCTCAATTACTTCCACTAGAGATAATGGAATCAAAGTATACCTGGTTCTATCCTTAATCATAGTTATTTTGTTAGTGTAAACATCATACATAGATTTACGATCAAACTTCCATGGTTTTCCTAAAAAAATATGACTAGCTTCCATAGGTATAACATAACATAAGATAGAATCATGATATTTTCCGATCTTAAGGTTAGCCATGCATTGTTTATTAACCCTAATCTCTCCACTACCATTTAAGAAAATAAGGTTATAAGGTGATGGATGAGTAGTAACAGGAAAAGAAAATTATTTAACAAGATGATTAGAAATAGTATTAGCACAAAATTCTCCAGCAATAATCAGTGAACAATTCTTATCTTTCACAAGTAAACGAGTATGGAAAATATTAATCCTTTGTACCTAGGTTATAGCCAGTTTAAAGTTCAAAGCTCTCAATATCACATAGTTACCTTGTGTTTTCGGACCTTGTTCACCATGATCATTTATGATCTCTTCAATTACCTATTCTTCCTTGCTTTTTATATAAAGCGAGCATATCAGCATATTCATCTTCTTCATCTCCTCAATGGTGGCTAACACTTGAGCATAGGGATGATTACTACGGACATGTTCTCTTTTGCTTTACAATGAAAACAGGTAGGAGTGTTAACTAAAACCAAATTTGATGAAGAGATAAGGGACTTAACTGAACTCCTCGAAGACTATTGGTTTGAAGTCTGTGGCACCGTTCTTCTATCATAGGAACTGTAAGTCGGACTGGAGTAAGTCTGGAATGACCTTCGGCCTCCCATTGGCACCCCTCGGCCTCCCATTGGTGCCCCTCTACCTCGGCTAGATTTAGGGTTTCTGGAGTCAAAACCTAATCGTTGACTGGGAAATCCAAACTGTGGTTTCTTTTACCACTCTCAACCAACCTTTCTTTCATCAATAAATTGTCCATAGAGATGTGATATTTAAGCTTGACTTCCGTTTGAAGGTGTTCGTGCAAGCCTTCAATGAATCTATTTTTGATTAATGTGTCGTCTTCTTTCATCCCGACCCTTCTCATGGTCAACTTGAGATCTTTCCAATATTCATCAACTGTACAATTTCCTTGCTTCATGTTGGCCAGATAAGGATGTTGCTCCATCAAATAAGCAGGCGGAACATGATAATGGTGAAGTTCAGTCTTCAATCTCTCCCGGGTGGAGAAAGGCTTCTTCCAAGCAAATTGTCTCTTTTATTTCACATTTTCCACCACTCGATTGCGTAGTTTGTGAAGAATACTACTTCACTTTGACTTTTTATTTCTCCCGATAGTTGTTGAGATCAAACATATTCTCAACCTGTCGCTCCCAATCTAGATACTTCACCAAATTATGTCGACCATCAAATCGAGAGATATCATACTTCAACCCCTTGATGTCTCGAGAAGAGTCTAAACTAGAACCTAAACTCAAACCGGCCCTTGTTCTCCTTCGATAATCATGATATCTGTCGTGGCGATGCCTTTTTAAAAACCTTCGGCGTGACCGTCTTTCCATTCATTGGAATCTTCATCGGAACTACCATAACCTTGGAATTTGCAAACAAATCTTTGAGGTTCATCCCTCATTGTCGTAGTCTGTGGTGTGGGTGGTGCCAAGCTGTCAACTTTTCTTGCCAATCTATGCACCTTACTCATGGGTACATTTAATGTGACAGCAAATCGATCTGGATCAACAGGTTCATTGGGTTTGACACGATGTTTCTCCCAACTGTCTGGTACCTCATCTTGTGGTTGTTCACCATGCCTTCTATTGGAAGTGTTCGTCAGTGGTAAATTGTTGGGATTGCGAACAAAAGGTCGGGCGAATGAATTTTCGTCCGCCATCTCTGCTAAACTGCTAGGAAAATAAACGGTTAGTAATAAAAATCATCCCCACCTTCCCTTTGTTTAGTAAGGTCACTCACCAAGTGTATACCACTCACAACTCACGATGTGAAGGCTAATGTAAGGGCAATCGATCAATTCATCGCACATTCAAAGCAAAATATTGCAGATTGTATTTCGAAATTTAAAAATAAATAAACTAAAAATTGGGCTCTACAATCTAGAATTCCAAAATTTACAAATTATAAGGAACAAAACGCAATTTAAATGGCACAAATCGGAGCTGTAAGGAAGAATATATGATCAAAACAAGAATGCTTTATATAGGCGACAAATAAGTTCCGAAAATTGATTTAACTATTCCCAAACAAATTGGATTAGCTATCCCAACTCAAATCCTTCTTGGAAAAGGATTTTAAGTACTTACTTGCTGCCCAAGGTAAATTTTCTGCTCAAATCTCACACCCAAAATCAAGTATAATTCTATTTTTCTCTTCTGATTAGGATTTGTTTCCTTTTCCTTTTTCAAATCGGATTTCCTTTTTTTCTTATTTCCTTTTTCAGCTACAAATTCGACTTTCACACAAAATGTGACACTCAAAACCAGAATCTTATTTTCCAAGCACTTTCAACCGTGTACAATTCCCAAAATTTCTAAAATTGCAAAACAGCCCCCAAACTTTTGAAAATTACAATCTGAACCCAAATATCTTATTTCAAAATTCCCAATTCCGATTTCAAAATCTTAAAATATGATACCCTTTGTTTTTTATTTTCAAAAAAATTTTGGAACATAAAATCGCCTATGCAATAATTGGAATAAGAAATATGCGACAACTTCCTCTCGATTCAAATGAATTTTGATGTATTCAAGATCGTAAGGATCAAGAATATGACTTTATAACTGAAAAAGACACAAAAGACCTTTTTTGTATATGGTGTAATCGAGAATTAAAGAACAATTCAAGATCAAGAAATCAAAGAACAATAAAGAAAACAAATAAAATTATGAGCATGCAATAATTCTTCAAAAGAGTGGACGAAAAATCTCGTAAGCACATAAACTGTATAACCTACCCAAAAAACTACAAGACTGACCGGGGAGGCGAAGACGTATAATACTTATTAACACTCGGACCCTTCGATCTCTCCCTGACTCGATTGATGAAGGTTAAGGCGAATAGTAATAACGAAGTATTTTAACTCTTGGATCCTTTGACGTCCTTAGACTCTAGATTCAATCCTCCTGCTAAGAAAGATCAAACAAAAATAGTTAAAATATGACACGGAAAAGTTCATAAATTTTAGGGAAAAATTGAAAAAAAAATTAAGCAAGACCTCGAAAACCCCTAATGATTTTTGGTCACATGGATTTTTTTTTACTCTGATACCAACTAATAAGAATTTTCTTGTGGAGACTCCGAATTGCGGAATTTAAGAACTTTTACGAAACGAGGGATCTCGCGAAACCGTAGTATGTCGTACGAATTTATCCAAGATTAACCCTCGGGATCTTATCAATTCAAAATTTATGAAGCTAACTAGCCCGCGAGATTAGTTCACAAATCGAATGGTATCGGTGTTTAATTAACCCGCAAAATTAAGAAACAATGAAAAAGCTCACAAGCAATTGAGAATATCTCGAAAATCTGAATATAATGTGCATAAAATGGTGAGGAACAACTCGGCCAACCCCCTCTTTTAATAAAGTAAATCTCGGCCCAAAACCCTTATCACAAATGAAAACTGAATCGACTTATGGTACTTTTAAGAAATTAAATCCATATCTAACTAAATCTCCTAAAAATAAATGGTAATCTACTCGAATTCTTCTCCAATAAACCTTGAAACATATTACCTAATCAAATCTTATCAAATCTAACTCTAATCGGAAAAAAACTCAATCTTTTTGAAACTTTAATGGACTGGGTTGAAAATACTGGGCTAAATTTTCGAAAATAGCTCTTTAAAAAGCCCACATGGCCGAGTTTTGAAATAAAATAAAATAATGTTACAATAGTTTACGAAGATCACGCTACCTCGTTAAAAACCAGGTGGGAAAAAATAGTATAGCGTTCTTCACGACGTTTTCAGTTAATCGACAAGTTTGAATAATTAATCCAAACCCTAACCGATTTATTCTTGAGTTCTTCATCATGAAATTGATCTATCAAAGCATTCAATGCTGCATCTAATGCCGCATCTCTAAGTTTCGTTCTTGACCTTGTCATCAGCCCATCCATGTCACTTAGAGAATCTCGAACATAACCATTGCATTTTTTATCTAGTCGTGTAATGTTTTCATTTATGATGGTAGTCATATTGGTATCTCCATCAATAAATTTCAAAATATTGTTCGAACTTTTCGCTAAGTACTACACAATTTAGACTGTGTTCAGTACAACTTATAAAATACTATAATTATAAAATGCAATTTAGAATTTGATAAATTAATAAAAATAAATGCTTTTTAAAATAAGTAAAAAATATTATTCAACTAAAAAGGAAAATTCAATCTTCACATACATTTGAAATATTTAAATAGATCAACTTTATTTAGAAAAAATGTCAGAAAAGGCGACCTGTCCATAACCTTATGGGAAGATAGTCCATTGTATTTTTATTTTGTGATTTTTTATAAAATTTATTTTATTTTAAAAGTTAAAAAAATAATGTGTATTTGAATGTGAAAATAAAAATATATAATATATAAAGATATTTTTAAAATTTAATATGTTATTTAACAAACGCAGTGTATACGTAAAAATGAAAATGAACTATTCATAAATATATGGATATATCGCTTGTTAAGAGACCCACTACTTTGTTTATAAGTGCATTTCCATCAAAACATAGCATTAGTAGGATAGGGAGTGTTCATTGTAATGCTCAAGGGTTTAAGTTACTGACCTTCGGGGGGTCAATTTTCTTCGAAAGGTAGAAATTATATTACTTTATCTTCTTTTTTTCAAAGAAATTACTTTTCATTACCAAATAACCTTTACATCCTTGTATCATCCTCATCCTTCTTCTACTCTCTTATCATAAATTTTACACATTTTTCTCTAAGTTTTGATTTCATCCAAGATCTATAAACTATACACTCAATAATGTTTTTGGTAATATATTCTCCCCACCTACACTTACCAAAACAATTCTCGCTTTCCAAACAGCATACTCAGTCTCTGTAGTTACAAGCTTCAAAAAATCTGATCCCACCCTTTCTTTCTACACTGTTTCACCAGCCAATTCTTTTCTTCTTCCCTTTTTTTGTTCTCTGTCAACTCTCAGTCAAGCAAGAATGTTGCTCCATATCTCTTTAGTTTTCTTGCATTCAAAGAATAGATAGTCTATGGTCTCGCTTTCATCACAAAACTAGCATCCATTATCAACTTCCATCCCCATTTTCAGCATAATATCCTTTGTAAACAGTCTTTGATGGTAGCTTCACCACATTACAAACTTTGATCTTGGCCTTGCTTGATTGTCATATATGATTTTTCCCCATGGTATAGTATCTTGTTCTCCCCTCAGTGCTTGATAACCTTTCTGACACTAAATTTTCCCTTATCCTTCTGTTACATCTACCGATCAAGGTTCTGAGCTTTCTCCCTACACTTCATAAGCCTTTTGATCAACCATGAATTAGATTTCGAAATTACAAAACTCATCACTTCCCTTTCTTTTATACTCTATAATGGGTATGAATCCACCTTATCCATAGAATATTAGTTCCTGCATGAGTTCCATAGAGTTTTCATCATTATGGCTTCATTCCAGTCCACCAAAGTAACTACATTCAGTCCCCCTTCCTTCCTTTTTGAACATATTCTCTCCCAAAATACAAGTAATTTTCTTGGTAATTTCATCTCCTCCACTCCATAGGTAATATATGCAAATTACATCAATATGTTTCAGTGCTGTTTCAGGAATTGGAAAGTATTGTACCCTTGGAAAGTACTGTACCCAGTAGTTAGCAACTGCAAAAAGCACACTCCTAATCAGCTGCAATCTTCCTGCATAGCTAAGTAGCCTGGCACTCCAGTATCTAATCCTCTCAGTGGTTTTTCTCAACCAATAGCTGGCAAGCCTGAACTGTCAATATTCTACTAGTTAAAGCCACCTCCAAATACTTGAAAGGAATTTCCCCTAACTCAAAACCTAGCATTTTTCCTGATTAACTTTCAATCCTATAGATTTTGTAACCTGTGAAAATCTTTCATTAGCACTTGCACAAATTTTCTATCATCTTTTGATAGTAATAGTAAATCATCTGAAAAGCTAAGGCTTACCAGTTTCAGTTTATCACATATGTAATGATAACTGAAATCAGTTTTACCATCTACTTCTTGCAGGCATCTATGCATATGCTCCATTAGTAGCACTAATAATAGGGGTGATAAGGGGTCAACTTGTCTCAATCCCCTTTCAACCTTTGTAAAATCAATGATATGACCATTAACCAAATATTTGTTTGATACAGTTATCACACAAATGACAGTCCATTTAATAAACTTACCTGGCAGTCTAATTTTATAGCAATATCATTTAAAATGTTGACCAACCCACAACATCCTAGGTTTTTTGCAAATCAATCTGAATCAGGTATCTTAGATCACGACTCTTTCTATTAGAACACCTTATTAACTCATAAGCCAGCAACAGCATAATATGATCATGGGTGTTTATGTCTGGTACAAATGTAGCTTGGCTTTTATGCACTATTCTTGCAATAACTTCACTGATTTTTGCTAATTAAAACTTCAGAGATAAGTTTTTATAAAGTGGAGCAGTAGGATATAAGCCTTAAGTCTTCCACTTTCTTTGCAGCCAGATGTTTAGGTATCAAGGTAACCAGTGTACTATTGAAACCCTTTACAACCTCCCATTGTTAAAGAAGTCCTTTATGACTTTCATCAAATCCTCTCCTATCACTTTCTTGTTTGTCTTAAAGAATTTTGAGCTAAAATCATCAATCTGTAGAGCCTTATAATCACAAATTCCTTTTAGAGATGCCAACACTTCCGTCGCAGTTATCTCTGCTGTCAGATTCTTCCTTTCCTGTGTACCAATTACTTTCCCTTTCCTCATGTTTTGTTCATTCACAACTTCAAGTTTTCCTGCATATCGTCCCACCAATTATCTATAAAAACTAGTGACCTCTTCTTCCATTCCTTTCTGATCCTCTACCATCTCCCCATTCTCCTTTTCCAATTTCGTAATCCCATGGAAATAAGTTCTTGGCTTTAAGTGAGGCATAGAGATAAGCATTATTTCCATCCTCCAATCATAGACAATCCACCTTAGCCTTTTGTGTATCTATTTTCTCATCAATCCACTTCAAAACTTTCTCTGTGTAGCTAATAAATTTTAGTATTTCCTGCTTATTCATTTTTGAGTCACCTGATATTTTGAGCTTCATTCAATTCCTTTTTGACATCCTCAAGTTCTTCTTTACCCCAGTAACCTATTATGTTTTTCTAGATCTTTTTGTAATCTTAGCAGTTTTTTCCATTCAACATACATTAGTTTCGCTTTAACATGTTTTATCCAGCTTCTCCTTATAGTCTCCAGAATCTTCTGCTTCTCCAACAAACAATTCATCATTTTGAACTGTTTTTACTCCATTTTTTCTCTTCATGTACCTGGATTCTTAGCATTGCATGGTCAGAAACCCCTGGTTCAAGTATCTCCACTTTTACATCAGAATAATTCTGAAACCATTGGATATTTCCAATCACTATATCTATCCTTGAATATATAACACGATCAACATGCCTATTATACCAAGTAAAAATCTATCCTACTGTACCACATTTAAACATTCCAGTTTTACTCATCATTTGTTCAAGATCACAAAATTCACTCACCTGTACTTCATCCCCCTACCCCGTCATGTATTGATAGAAAAATATTAAAATCTCCCATGAAAATCCACTCCTCTCCTTGTGTTTGTTCTTGTAGAAACTCAATATCATTCCAAAGATTTTTTATCAGTTTCAGTTGGTTAGCTACATAAACTGCTATAAATCAATGTATTAATTTTCCATCTTTCCCATATACACCTTCATGTATCATCTGATTGGTAGTTTTCTCCACTTTTAGGTGTACCTTATTACAATCCCATAACAACCATATTCTACCATTAGGATGATCAGTATAATTATCCAGAAAACTTCATTTCAACCACATTTTTTCCTTAATGGGACATGTCCCTAGAAGTCTCCAGGATCCATCAAAATCCCGAGACTCCTATTTCCATCCTTCCCAATTGAACCGCTTCTAGTTTTCCCACCTGAACTGCTTCCTATGATCAGAATTCGTTCATCGGATTCAATTAGTTTCTTCCCCTTGTTCTTTAATCTTATAGTGCTTTATTCCTCCTCTTTTGTTTTCTCTTTTTCATCATGAACTTCCTTCAGCTCTTTTACCTGTTCATAAAAAGTTTTCACCCATTTCACTTGCCATTTTAAAATTACTTTTGGCCTGGTTATCTACTCTCTACACTGATGGCCCCTTACCTGAAATTCATCACAAAATGTAGGTCTCCATTCCAGTTCAACATCACATTTAATCTTTTTTCCTCCCACATATTTTATACTTATACTTTCACGAATATTTTGTGTTATATCAATTTCCACCAACACCCTTTCATAAGAAACCCGAAGCTTGTTTTTTGTACATTCATCAGTAAACACTGGCATACCTAGTGCACTTCCAATCTTACCTAGACTTCTAGCTCCCCATAGGTGTAATGATATTTTTGGGAGTTTCACCCATGTTGGTAACACCTTAACTGTATCATGTTTCATGGAGAAATTTTGGTTCCATACATGTAAGAACATCACCATATTATGAATTGTACATGGGCCCTTCCTCAAAGCTTCATTTCTGTTGTGCGGAATGGAGAAAGAACAGAAAATCTATCACATCTATCCACAGTTTATCAAATCCACTTCCTACTTCATGCTTCATTATCATTTCAGGGGGTTTAGTACTTACATCACCCACGGTCGTCTCTGGTTCAGATTGGATCTGCTTTGTCTCAGCTAAATTAATCTCCTTTTCCCTTAGATCCTCCATCTCTCTTTCATCATGACTGATAGATTCTGTGACATCCTCCTGCAAAGCTCTATTCCATTTTGACACAGGAAAGATCACCTTCTTCCTCAGCCTACCTAGCCTGCATTTCATGGCTATGAAGTTTACATTCTTTAGTACGTGTAAATCACCCACACACTCATGTTTTTTTCTTCTTTTTAATGATTTAGTCATCTATTTTAGTTTAGTTTATCTTAAGGCAAAGTCTTGGAAAAGACTGTCTCTCTATAGGCATATGGAAAGACGGGGTTGAATTAAAATTATAGAAAGGTAAAAGGATTTAGTTGAAATACTAAAAAATTATTATGCAACGTTCGGTAGTTATAAATTTATGATTCGATTTAATTCAACCCCAAAAAATTGTCTTGATTTCTTCAAATTTGCAGTTTAAATCTTGATATTTTCATAACTTATGGAAATGCTCTTTCAAGAGATTGACTCAAAAATATAATAGTATATTTTAAATTTTGAATATTAAATTTTATAATTGAAATTATAAAGAAATTTATTACATTAATAAGAAACAATGAATACTAGAAATTTACTACTCTCCTTGTATTCTCTTGTCTTGGGATGTTTTGTAAAATGAGCTAAGAAACAATACTATAGTGAATGAAAAAAAGTAATTTTTTCTCTCTCTGGAAAATGTGAACGCAACCACTCAAAACAACCCCTAGCTTGGGAAGGTTGCTTTCGCATGTGGACTGGCGATCTCCCCCCTTCTTTTCCTATTCTTGTATTTATCCTTTTATGTTTGTACCACCACCAAGCTTTGCCACCAGTTGGCACCTGCAGTCTGCACCACCTTGCTACATTTAGATCTGATTCTCCAGGCCACCTTCTGGAGGAATATTTATTCGATAGGCCATCATGCCGAGAGTAATGTCTTGTGGTGGATGAGTACCATGGAGAAGAAGGGCGAAGCCACCGATTCGTGCAAGAGACGAGTGAAAGAATGATTTCCCGTAAATATTATTATTGATGATCAGGAGAATAAATAGAGTACAAAACATGAAGGTAGAAGA